>NCKU01000125.1:0-61234 GCA_003675995.1 Dinothrombium tinctorium | reverse complement strand
AAGAATATTTTCCTGCATTTCACGAAACGTCGCATTGATAATATTTGCTTTAAAAGTAAACAAAAATGGCGTTATCAACATCTTTAGATCAAAAATCTAGCGAAGGAATACGTTTTATTATTAGTAATGAAATTTTAAAATTCAATAACAGCGATAAAATAGCGACTAGAAGACTAAAAATATGGCATTTCAAGGAGAAAATGCCCAAAAGACAAAATTAGGCGAGTAAAATTAAATTTTAAAATAATTCATTATAATAAAAATAATATTTCTTATTATTAAATAAATTATAAATAAAAAAATTAAATAATAAATTAAATATTTCATTTTGTAATTGTGTTAAAATTTTTTTATAAAAACTTTAATAAAAGAATTGTATTTGTAATAAAATATTACATGCTTAATGCATTACAGTGAAGTATCATTCACGTACTGTATACTTTTTTGTGTCGGGATTAATAAACTCAGTTAAACTCAAAAGTGATAATTATTGTTAAATAAATTTTGACACAAAACTTCACCTTCAAAACAAGTGATTTAGAAAAGTTCTTAATGTTTATAACATAAACATGCAGCCAAAAGCAAGAACAATTTAAATTTAAACAAAGAATATGGTGAAATGCTTTAATTGATAAAATTTTTAATAGAAAAAATCAAAGAGAAAATATTTGCTTTGCGAAGAAGTGAAATGGGTAAAAATTTTTTGCGCCTTAATTGGCAAAACAATTTTTATTTTTTATTATTCATTGAGTTGGCTAATTGATTTTAGACAAACTTACGATAGCCCTCTGATATCTAAATACACTTGAGTTAGAGAGAATTTGGAAAATAAACATAATGAAATTTACGTAGTTGTACGAGCTCAAAATCTTAACTTCAACAGCATTAGCATAATACCTGTCCAAACTGAACTTGCACAAAAGAATTTACTACCCAGAACTATCGAGAATACAAGCAAAATTTTAATTTTTTATTTGAAATTTGAAAATTTATTGTTTTTAAACTCAATGGTTTTTTAACATTAGTTTTCCCATAGGATGGACAAAATTTTTCAGAGCATCTCAGATTTTCATTTCTATAATTTTTGTGTCGAAAAATACTTTTTGACGAAAACATGAATTATGGGAGAGTGAATGTTGAGGCTAAGTTTGCGACCGAGCTCATCTTGAAATGATCATCATTGCAAGACGGCAATAATACTTTGTGCAAGTTCAGTTTGGACATGTTTTATGCTGAATCAGCCGTCGAGAATCGCTGATATGTTCGAAAACATCGTCAACCAAATTGCATCTACATAAACTTTTTAAAAGCTTCAAATTTTTAATTGATTCGTTTTCGATCGTCGAGAACTTAAATTAGTTTTTCACTTAAACCCAGTTTATTTGATGCGACAAAAAGGCTAAATACAATGAATTAAGTTATGAATTTTGAGTGATGTGCGTAAACGAGTGAGAAAGTTTTACCGCTTCTCATTAAAGGTTAATGTAATGGAATTGCGCTGTTTTTCAACTGTTTTCATTGCCATTTCGTTTATCAATTGCATATTTTTACTCATTAACTCGTTGATTGTATCATCTTCGCGCTGTTTAGGTACTTGACTCGATTTTTTCATTATTTCCTTGATCAAAGCGATAAATGGCGATTCGAATAAGATGCCGAAAACAAATGCTAATAAATACGTTAGCAAATAATTTCCAAAGAATAAATGCGAGAGCGGATAAACACCGGCGCTCACTCGCTCACGTGTTGTACCATACGAATACCAGATGACGAATGGATGCAGTAAATAAGCCATAAATGTCAAGCGACTCAATGGTAACAACCATTTCCAAGATAAAGATTTCGCGATAAAACCTGTGACATAAATTTGAAAAATTAAAAAATTCATGAAAAAAAAGATTTTTTTTGATCACTCCTTTTCCGCATTTCAAGTTGATTTTTTAAGGAAGATGACCATATTAAGATATTAAATTGAAGTTCCGTTTTAAAAAATATTTTAGGTAAAAAAATTGGAGATCATGAGCCTCAAGTTACAAGCTAGAGCACAGCAGTTACGAGAAAGTTTCAAGAAGAATCGAAGTAGTTTACATTTTAAATAAGCGCCTTTTTCTTCCTTAATAAATTTAGTTTAAATTTCAATTTGCGATAAAAAATGCAGATAATTCATCAAAAATATAAAAATCATATAAACCTTGGCCTGAGCATTTAGTTCACTGAAACTTAAGTACCTTGATTATTTTCGCTGATTATTGAGAAAGTAATCCAAGCGCAATTTGCTGTCCAAATTGTGCGAAAAGTTGACGAATAAAGTGCTGTAATCACACTGCTAACTTTCAAACCAATATTCCAAGGGTAAACACCATAGAGAACAATCAGAGTGCTCGTAATCGAGAGGAACCAACAGATTGTTTTTTGTTTCTTTGTTAAATTAAAAGATTTTTTGGTCGCAATCAAATATCCGAGCAATAAGCCGATGCAATATGAACTCAGATGCGGCCAAGGTTTGTAATAAAAATCGAGGATGTAATTCCAACGATCTCTGAAATATGTGTATAAATAAGATTTTTAGCTGATAATGTGGTCAGGGATATTAATTTACTCGACAACTGGTGATGTTGAAACAATCGTCGGAGGATAATCATTAATCGCCGTTACAAGTGCAGCATAAACGGTAGATGCAAGCATAAACAAAGTCATTATCGAAAAACCGAGTTTGCGAGATCTTAAATGAAAGCAATTGAATTAAATTTATGTTGATTTTCGCTCAGTTAAAGTTTAACAATACTTTATTAAGAAATAAATGATAACGAATGCCAAAATATGAAATTGAAAATCATTGCTTAAATACCAAGAGTGCATGAGACACTGAAATAAAAAAGAAAAAGCTTATTTATCATTACACGAAATCAAAACAATGAAGGATGTTTGACGGTCAATGCCAAGAGAAAGAAAAATTTGTTTACAGTGGAAAGTTTTCATACCATTTTCTTCTCATTTACGAAGTTGTTTATGTAAAGAAAATTGGTCCACCAAGATTCATAGCACGGCTTCACGATTCCGTCCACTGTTTCATGCCATGTAGGGCCACTACCCAATATTGGAAATATAAATGTGAACGCAATAACAGCCGCGTAAGCCGGAGTCAATCGCAAATATCGCAGGGCGGTAAATGTAAATGGCTGAAATTTTTTCGTCTTCATTAAATATTTCCAAGTGGTATATGACATTAATGAGCCACTCAAGAAGAAAAATGTATCTACAGCGATTGTCGTATTTAAAACAGCTTGAATAATAATATTGGTGTAAAGTTTCTGCGTTTGAAATACGTTCGCTACCGGAAGAGAAAATAAATGAAAACAACAATTAGCCGATATTTGACTAACTGTAATTAGTTGGATTAATTAAACCCCATGTGTGTCCGAAAATGATCCAGCACATAGTTAAAACACGAATGCCGTGCAGGAAAGCCAAATTATCAGATTCTTTATTCTTTTCTTCAATGCTCAGTAAAGAAATTGTATTTCGACGTATCGAAAAGCAAGTAAAAATGTTGACCCATTGTCTTCTGAGCGATTCATTTGTAGATGCGTTTGCTGTTTGTGGTGGCGAAGTTTCATTCGCTTTAACTGTTAATTATTTTTATTGAGTTAGAAAAAAAAATTAATTCAAAATCAACTTGCTTACAAAATTTCCACGCGAAAAGTTTTTGTGCTTTCTTCAGAGATGCTTTGAAAAAATTCAAAGAGTTTATATTCAACGTATCGAAAAGTGTTGCTGCAAAAACTATTAATAAAATGACAGTGAACAGCGCACTGGAAGCGAAAAAAATTATTTAAATTTGCGTTTAAAGTTTATTTATATGCTTACATAACAAAAATTTGAGTTGAATTTAAGTTTAAAGGCTTTTTAATGTCGCATTCTGAATTCATAATTGTCACGTTGAGTAATAAAAATTTGGTGAGTTCCTGAATTAAATTTTTTATTTCATGCGCTGTGCAGGTGGATGGCGTGCAAACACCGATACGAATTGGTACATAATACATGAACTGAGCATTTTCACCTAACCAGCGGAAGAGCTAAAAGAAAAAAGTTATTTTCACTGATTTTTTATAATGCGTAATTGTACTTTATTTGAATTTGAAATGTTTAAAAGACGCTCGATTTGATTGCATATAGTGTGAAATCGCGGTCTCTTTGGTAGAGGAGGCTCCAGAAGCACGCTACAATATTGTCCTCTTATTACATTTTCTTCGTTTGAAATCGTTTTTAAGTTGTGAACAATATCAATGCATTGATCATATCGACCGAGATCGACGAGCGTTCCTTCAACAATACCAGAAGGCGGAAATTTGCCCGATGCATCTAACACTGACAAGCAAACAATAAGAAATTTTAAAATTCAGACTGTGACCTGTAATCATCGTGAATAACACGAGATGATTGCAAATCTTGAAAAGCATATTGGTTTTTAGACATTTAATGTCAGATCAAAAGTGAAAGTGTATTTAGAGCGCAATAATTTTTAAATAAAGTTTTTTTTCAATTTCTTTTCAGTTAAATCGTAATCACTATTTAGAAAGGCAGCATTTAAATCTTATTGAAAGTCATTTGTATGCTCTCATTTTGCGGTGAATTTTGTAATTGAGACACTCACTTTAAATGCTTCGAACAAAATTGAAGCTCTCAAGTGAATTGAATCACGCTATTTGCTTTATTTTCATTTTTCGAGCAAATGATTTCGCTTTTCTCTCAAATCAAACAGAATCGTCGCTTTTGAAACGTTTAGCGTTCTTCGCGAACTAGTGAACATTAAATTTAAGAGCGACCTGAGTCGTTAGCGAGAAAACTGTTCTTGTTTATTTGCGTATTCATTATTTTCTTAATGCGTATAATATTAGCAGTTTAAGTTGTCAAAATCAAAAGACTTAGGGAAAATTTTTGTTTTGTTTTCTTAACACACTAAAGTTTTTTGAGTAACATGCTCTAGTTTTTCGTCTTTAACGCACGAGTAAAGCTTTGAAAAAAATTTAATTATTATTTTTTCGGTCGAGCTTGCTCACAAAACTTAAATAAAAGTTTTTTTTGCTTTTTGAAATTGACAAACAGAAGAACACGATAAACTTACTTTGAATTGACCATCTTTCGAGTTTAGCCGCACTTTGAAAAAGTTCTTCAATCGATCGTTGACACGTTTTCGACACCAAATTTCTCTCGAAAACTTTTGTAAGTAAAGGTAAATAATTTTCGTAAATCAAATTGTGCATCCATTTTTCGGTCACTTTTTCCATTTGCTTCCATTGTTTTTCGATTTCATCGTTTTCAATCGCCCGATGCGAACTTTCATTTCCATCACTATTCACATTTATCGATCGAGATAAAAAATCATCAGTTCGCTCTGCAATAACCGTTGTAATTGCAGTTGTAAAAAGTAATACGGTTAACAGCTTTGAATGCATAATTCGTTTTTATTTTCTCACAAACTTCGCTAAACTTTTCTTCAATAATAACGATAGCAAGTTTTTCGAAAAAGATCACTGCACTCGAATGGTGTGTATGCGATTTGTGTTTCCTTTTTCAAACGAAGTTGAATGCAAAATTCAGCTTAAAAAGAAGAAACGAGAGAAGAGCGAAAAATGACTTGAACACACGCTCATTTATTGGACACGCCGCAAATTACAGGTGTAAACAATTTTTACACACGACAAGAAACCGGTGCTCCGCATATTAGTTAGACCGAAAGCTCTATGCCATGTTTCGAATAAACAAACGTGATTTTAACAATGGCATCATCACTTTTGCTAATGAGAAAAGCGAAATTGGTCGCGTTTAATTTCAAAAAATCGAAAAATTAAACTTTCAACACAATAAATAAATTCAAGCGAAAAAAAAGTTTCATTTTCTTTAGCGAATCTAAAGAAAATAACTTCGTTTTCAAAATTTAACGTGCGCTCGTTAGCATGCGTTTGAATGAAATGAGTTTGAAAGCGACTTATTAATCCTTCGAAGTGTTTTTTGTTTCAATCGAGCGTAAATGTTATACGGAAGAGACATGAAATTTAATGTGTGGCTTCACATATTTCACGGTAATTTATCAGTCCGCTCTTTTCACTTTCTTTGCTCTCAAAAAATTTTTTTATTTTATTCGCAAAAAAAAATCAAAATGCATCGATTCAACATTAACCTTAGCGAAGTAGCTTTCGAAAGCATTTATTTTGCTTTTGTTTTCGCTTCACATTTATTCAAAACTCAAATTTTAAATGTTAATACAATTTCATATATTTGAATTTTTGTTATTTCGCTATGTAAACTAAATAAAAAATAATCATTTAGACGCTTTCATCAGTTGAATATTTAACTTTTCTAGAATGAAAACATTTGCGGAAAAATAAAATTTTAATGTTATTTTCATTTTTTAAATTAAAGCCAAATTAGAATAATCGTGAAAGATAGAAAGCGCCGATTAAAATTATCTAAGGAAGCGAATAAAAAAGTATTTCAAACCGCAAAAAAGAAAACAATTATCAAAATTATAATCACTTTTTATAATTAAATTATAAACATTCACTTCCGAATTCTTTCGATAAAAATTTTTATGAAATGAAGACAAGTATGTCAAAAATGTTCATTTAGGCGGACATTGTAGGCTATCTTATCTGTCTTCTACGGTGCATCAAATTTATTGTATAATTTAAGTTATTTAGAATATGAATTTCGCGAAAATTGGTTGAGAGCAACAATTATTCACATTGTTTAAATCACTTTAAGCATGTAAAAATTGAGAAAGAAAATATTTTGAATTTTTAAAAATGAAAAAAACATTCTCTTCATTAGAGTAACTTTTTCACTTTTCAGTATCTTAATCGTCGCAGAGAAAACAATGAGAGATGAATATTATTTTAAATAATTAACGAAAAACAGTAAATGTCGCATCTTACTAGTTTAAAGTGCCTAAGGGCATTTCATTTGACCTCAAGGCTCAAATTTTGTTTTTTAAAACTTTTTTTTCGACAAATACAAAACTGAAAAGACTTAATTTTAGACGATTTCCTCGTTTTTTCACATCAATTTTTTTTTGTTAATGTCATGTCATTGTTCGATCGAAATTGTTCGCTCAAGGGTCGAGGCTACTTTAAATTAAGATTAATACCTAGAACGATCAATTATTTATTTACTTTTTTTCTCAAGTATACAAACTTGTTTCATTTAAGCATAAGAATTCAATTTTTCTCAGTAAATGAAAAATTGAATTTAAACTTAATAATCTGATTTATGCATCTGAAAATTTTGTTTGTTTTGCCTCATTTTTTCTTGTTTACGCACAGCACATATTTCATTTATAATCAATTTGTTATATCAGCAAGAAAAAAAAGTGAAAGGCTATAAATACTTCGGCAACCTTAACCGAGTTTGCTCCTCTCTGTTTCGATAAACATTGAATCATTTCAAAAGATTTTACTTGAAATTAAAAAAAAATTGTCAATAGCACATTTAATTTCAATCGGCACAGCATTCAATCGAATGAAACACTTATTCAAAGAATATTGTTTCATTATCACATTCACCTTGTTCATTTTTATGCTGAAATTTTATTTTTGCCACTTTTTCGCTGATCAGCTTGATTTAAAAATTTCATTGAAAAAATAAAATTTTTCGAGCATTTAATGTTCGTAAACATAAAAATTGTGAAATTCTTTGGTAGCGAAAAAATTTGAAGGTGAAAAAAGTTAATTTCTTGTCATAATATTTAAAAGGAATGACATATCGCATATAAAATTTCGGAATTTTGTTCGTTCTTAGTTGGTTAAAGGCATAAACTTTTAGACTTTCGGATAGTCATGAGACGAGATTATCAAATTATAAACTTTTCGTGTGGATATAACTTAGCATGAATAGTTATAAACATCTTATGCAAGAATGGATTAGGGAAATTTCATTTCTCATTCGGAACTGTTTTTCGGAAAAATTTTATGAGAAAAGCTCTTAAGTCCTTCGAATTGCTACTTTGGTAGCAGAAAAATTTAAATTTTAAGTGCCTCAAATTGCTCATAAAAACAAAAACGTGATTTTTTTAATTACGTCGTCAACAGCTAAATCTTGTATTAATTTCAATATGCTTGTGATATAAAAACTTTTCCTGATAATTTTAAAAACTTATTTTTAACAAGAAACGACCGCGTCATCTACTTTATAAGCACTTGCTTTACTGCTTTTTCAAAGCCATTAAGAGTATTTTAACATTTATTTTTAACCTTATTTATGTTTGAACCATTACCTCCATTTCATTTTTATTATTTAAATCGTATTCTTAAGATATATTAACTAGGATATTTAGATATTATTATTTTGAAAATAAATTTAACGGCAAAATGAATGAAAAAATGCTTTTTTACAATTTGAATTTTATTTTTTCACTAGTATTTATAAAATTAGAAATGTTATTGACTAAAATCAAGTTAGTCATTAATTATCATTTCACAATAAACTAACCATTTGTCGAAATTATCATTTCATGCAGATTTTTTCAATTTATGAGTTATAAAATGTAAGAAAATTCTGTGAATTATGGAGAAATCGAATGGAAGATTTTCACATATTTCGCGAAAATAAGTTTTCAGCATTTTCAAGTTAAACTTATAATTTAAAATGATGTTGAAATTTAAAACATGTTTTTAAAAGAACTTACTGAACCTTTTTATTGCGTAATAAAGCTTGTATCTTCGTTCTTGTCATTTTTACAGATGATTTTGATACTTTTACGACAAGTTGTAAAATATTTTTTATCATGTTTTCGAGTAAACTCAATACATTTCTTTAAAGAAATTGCTATTAAAAAAATTTAAAATTTAAAGAAACAATGAAAATCTTTTTAATTCAATCGTTGATTTGAAGTAATAAAAAAATTAATATTGTTTTAAATTTTTAATCACATTATCTGAAGAGAAAGGATAAATAAATTTAATGTTAAATGTTACGTTTATGGTTTTTGTTTGATTTGTTTGATTTTTTGGGCCAAAAATGAAAAAAAATTGAATTTTCCCACACGAATTTTTGTTTTATGTGAAGGAAAAAAAATTACATAATTTCGATAGCTATAACCCGAATTTTAATACGCTAATTGTAGCAAAGGTGACCTTCTAGAATATTCTTATTTTGATAAATTTTTACCGATTGAGTTTTTCCTTCAATTAAAATTTTCCACACAAAAAAAGTTTGAAAAGAGGTTTCAGAAATGTGAGTTTAAAAAAAATTATTTTTTTAAGACTTTTTTCTCGATAAAAAGCTTTCAATAAACATAATGTTAAGTAAGTTTGTGAAAAAAACTTTTATGTCAAACTGAGCAACAATAGCAATAATCAAATTCAAACGGTCAATTTCATTCATTTTTGCATGCTTGATTGAAATTTCACTGTATACGAAACTTTTCACCTACATTTTAACTTTTGAGTTTCATTCGCGAATGTTCTAACAGTTAAACATCCCTCGCGAATGATGAGCGTAATAATCGCTTTAAAAATTAATTTTTCATTTGAAAAAAAAAATTCATCGTTGTTTTTTTAAAATTTTATTAAAACTTTTATATGTGAAACGATTGTACCTTTCGATGTTATTTTTAACGATGTTGCTAAGTTTAAATTGAAAATAAAAATAATTTTGCAAAACGTTTTTCAAATTACTTTTTTAGTTTCGAAAATCTTATTCTTGTAATTAAGCTTTTAAAAAGAGAAATTTTATTTTTCAAATTTAATGAATAATTCGACACCTATAATTAAAAACGTTGCTTATTTCTTAACTAAAAAAAGTTTGGCCCTCATTTGATGCGATGTCCTTTTTTAAAAGCTCGTCAAAAATTAATTTTTTAATCGAACTTCTTATGCCATCTTATGCGTGAAACTTAAATTAATTCAACAAATTCAATTTTTTTTCACTCATTGGCGGCGTCACTCGCGTTTACCCACTTTTACCTTTAACGTACTTAAGTGGAGAACATTCATTTTAAATGTACAGTAAACCGCACAAAAATCCCCCACCCTAGCATGTATATGTGCATTTGGGGTAGGGGATTTTTGTGCGGTTTACTGTAGTATGTACTTTATTTGAAAAGATTTCGTTGTTTCTTATTTTTTTTACAGTATGAGCGCTCGAAGCCGCAATTGTTTTTCCGGTGAGTGAAGCGTTTTGTTTCATTCGTTACTTGCTTCTCTTATTTATTTATTCACTTCTTAACAGATCGAAATGCGAAAAATGTAATTCTAAAATTTAGAAGACGTGAAATGGGTTTTGCGAAAAACAATTATCGCGAAAATTGCAAAATAATGCGCGAAATGATCGAAAGGGTAAGTTTTGCTTGTTTCCATTCAAAATTTAGTGCCCATTCTATTCATTTACAGCCTAATATAACATTCGAGAGATGTTGGAGCAAAAGGTCTCACTCAAAAATAAGTTGTGAGGAGTAAGTACTTATTTCGAAAGCTTATTTTGTAAACGCGTAAAAAGTGTTACATTTGTCTCGTTTCTAATTTGATTTTTTTTTTGTTTAGTGGACGTTTGTATTTCAACAATTTCAGGGATTGCTATACTCTGTAAGTGTCTTTTTGATTTTCAAAGTTATTCACGCTTTCGTTTTTATTACAGACGAGGAATCGATTATTTACCAACACAACTTCATTCTTTGCCGTTAAAAGGACCAAAACAAGTTGTTGACTACCTTGTATTCACCTCACCAATACATAAAACACCACTGCCTTCGACGCATTTCAAGCCATTTTTCCTTGCATTAACCAAAGATAACTGGTTATTGAGATTCGACAACATAACTGGCGAGTTGTTGCAAAAAATTTATCTTGGAAACAATTACAAATTTACAGAGTTAAATTGGGAGACAGTCGGAGAAAGAATTGTAACATCGTGTAACAAGCCTCACATTTTTGCTCTATTTTCGATATTTCCTCTCGAATTCATCGCTATGTTCGAAGTTAAGCAAGAATTATTTGGTAAATTCTTTTCTGCTGTGTTAAACATGAATTTTTTGATGATTGTATCCGGCTTTGGATCTAATAAGAACCTCAAACTTTACAATATGTGGGATATTTTAGACGATGCGAATTTTGAATGCAAATGCAAAATAGGTAAATGGTGCCATTTGATGCAAATTGGGGACTCAATTGGTAAAGTTGGTATCGATGGTTTGCCTTTGAATATTTGTTTGAAGAAGAAGCCTTCAATTGTATTCGATATTAACAGTAGTGAAGAACAAGTGTCCTTTGGTGGTTTCCCCTATCATTACATATTATCTCCTTCCAAGCAAAAAGGCGTTTTTGAAGTTAGAAATATTGAAACACATGCATTGGTAAATGCTGGTTCTTTTGATTTGGAAAATGCAACAACTGTTCCCGATAATCTTTCGTTTATTGGTGATCACACTGAGAGATTAATTTACAGAAGTGCAAACGAGATTACTTTTTATAAATTGTTATCTGATAACGGCAACTCATCTTTGATCAAACTATTTTCTCTTTCTACCAATGCGATTCGTTCTTGTTTAGAAAATGAAAAAGTAATCAATGGACGATATTCACGGTCGTGCACTCGCAAAACAATTAATTATAATGAAAACGAACTAGAGGTAATAGTAAAATCATCATTGATATCATTTAAATTTATTATTTATTTAGAGAAGCATTTTAGACGACGACTTCGATATTGACGTTGAGATATTTTCTATTTTGGCCGATATTCCTGAGCAAAAGAAGAATGGGAAAATTCTAATGTTTGATAGCAAAATTGGAAAGTTAATTAAAAGTTTTCAGGTCGGAAAAGTAGTTGAGGTATGAACTTGTTGTCTTCCTTTCTTTCTTTTTTTCACATGTTTTTTTATATTTTTTATTTTAGGGATATAACTATACATTAATCTTTGATCTTGATATTTTCATTATCATCGTAGAAGACATATCTGGCAATTCAGAAGTCAATATTTTTCACATGGTCGTAATTGATAAGGAAGAAGTATAATTTTAACAACCTTTTTATATTCAAAACTTTTTACTACCATTTTTAAAGATTGGAAAAGTACCTATTAAGAGAACAGGTTAGTCTCTATAAAAGTGTAGAAGTGTATTTAAACTATTTTATAAAATGAAAACTGCCAAAAAGAAAAAATCAAAATATAAAAAATTAAAACAGTGCGAAGTGTTTGATTGATTTCTGGTTTTTGTATTTATTTTTTCCCCTCAATTTTCACAATGAGATTAAATTATGTGATTAATTTTTAAAATTTTCGAAAAATTTTTCCTTATTTAGCATTTATGACCATTTGTGGTTTCACTTGAATGATAAGAAAAAAGATTATCAAAAAGCGTTCCTCTGTGACAAAAATAAGAAAAAAAAAATCTTTTTGCTTATATTAAAAACTTATATCCAATTGTTTTATTAAAATCATTTAATTCTTTAACATAGCGTTAAAGCAATCGAATTTATGTGATTACAGTTGGTTTATCTCTTCCCGTATACTCTTTTATTTTTAGTAAATCAATTGCGATATCAACCAAAGGCTTTAAAACTTCACTTGATTCTTGTTCGATTACAGAGATATCATCGGCATAGCAATCTACATATAAACGAACAGTAGCGCCTTGACTTCCAGTTCCGCTAAGTCTCAAAACGATTCTTGATCCGTCGTCAAACAAAATGCGTATACCTTGTCTGCTAGATACACTATGATCGACGGGGTCCTTATACTCGAAATTGTCATTAGTTATGATGACACTCTCTTTATTTCCAATTTTATACTTTGTATTGAGCAAAGAGCCATCAGCAACAATTTTTTCCATTCTGGCAATCATTTCATCGCATTTCTTGGCATCGCAATTTTCATAATCATATCTTGTAAAGAAGTTACGACCAAAAGTCTTCCAGTGGTTTTTGACAAGCTCTTCAACGCTTAATTGTGTGTTCGCCAATATTGTTAACCAAGCCAACACAGCCCAGCAGCCATCTTTCTCACGAATATGATCAGAACCCGTACCAAAGCTTTCTTCGCCACATAATGAAAGCTGATTCGAATCCATAAGATTTCCGAAAAATTTCCACCCAGTTGGCACCTCATAAACGTTTTTGTTTAGTTTTCGGGCGACCTGATCTACTGCACCTGCAGTTGGCATACTTCTTGCAAATCCTTTTACTCCAGTTTTCTTAAAATAAGGTATTAGTTCAATATTGGCAGCGATTACTGCGAGCGAGTCAGAGGGAGTAACAAAAAATGCTTTATGGCCTAGGATCATATTTCTGTCACCATCTCCATCGAAAGCAGCTCCAAAAACATAATCTCCGGATGACATGGCTTTAACTAAACCAGCGGCATAAGTCAAATTAGGATCAGGGTGCTCTCCACCAAAATCTGGCAACGGTGTCGAGTGAACAACAGCGTCAGATGCAGCACCCAATTCGTCGATAAATATTTGTTTAGCGTACGGCCCCATTACACCATTCATCGCATCAATCAATATTTTATTGCTTGGATTGGATACGTAGGTCTTTAGTTTGGGAAAATCAAAAATCTCTTTCATGAGGGTTGAGTAATCAGCAACCGAATCGATCACTTCAACTCTGAAAGTGTTTCCATCAACTTTGTATTCGTTGGCACCGATATTTGCGATGTCTACGTTTAATGTCGGGCATATTTTG
The DNA here is from genome assembly GCA_003675995.1 of Dinothrombium tinctorium. NCBI lineage: Eukaryota > Metazoa > Arthropoda > Arachnida > Trombidiformes > Trombidiidae > Dinothrombium > Dinothrombium tinctorium. The sequence goes on along the minus strand of NCKU01000125.1, from coordinate 47,554 downwards.
TATTGCTTTATATTCTTTGTCCTTTCATATATTTGATTTGTTACTCCTGTGGAAAAAAACTGATCAATGTATCTGAAATAAGAAATGCTTGAGCAAGTGATTCTTTTCAATCACTAAATATAAAATAAAAAAAACTGATGATAATTTTAAAATTTTGATTTTAAAGTTTGATTAATAGAAATTATAGCTAAATTTATGTTTTCTCAAAAAGATTTTTACATTTCGATTATAGAGACTTGTTTTTGATATGTTTTATCGGTTCTCACCAAAGAGAAGCTTCAAAGTTATAATCGAGAAAAGCAAATGAAATGGCGATTAAGAGTCAAGGCAATAGTGTGTGTGTATTCATTATTACCACAAACCGCTTATCGTTTAAATGTTACTAAGGATAATTAAGATGAATTTTTTTTTGCGAAAATCAGAAATAAGGCCAAATTATTCGTTCTTTACGTGAATTGAATCATTTTAAACACGTCTAATTAAGAGAAAAAAAATGAAGGACAATTGTAGATAGTGAATTTTTGAGCTTTCGAGTATCATTCATTCTTATAAAAAATGATCTGATTTTGAAACGAAAGACAACTCCTTTGCTTTTAAACGCTTTCTACACGTAATCGTAGCTGAGTCGTGCCTTACAAAAGAGCATAACTTTCATGTTCATATTATTCTAATTGTCTCTTCTTTTCCTTTATTCAACGAGCGGAATCCTATTATTATAGCAACGTACCCTCAGGCGCAGGTCCACCGTTTTCACAATTGTATTTGATACCAAAATCGCCGTTGATTCCGCCAGGATTGTGACTTGCGGTTAAAATGATACCGCCTGAAGCCTTATGCTTTCGAATTAAGTTTGATACAGCTGGTGTCGAGAAGATGCCGTTTTGTCCTACAATCAAACGCTTGACACCATTCGCAGCGCACATTTTTATGATAATTTGAACCGCTTCTTGCACGTAATACCGTCCATCACCTCCAATGATTAACAAATCATTCTCGGTGTTTATTGCATCCAAAATCGATTGCACAAAGTTCTGCGTATAATTATTGGACATGAACACATTGACCGGCTTTCGAAGGCCACTTGTGCCCGGCTTTTGTCCATCGTATGGCGTGGTAGACACAATTTCGCTGCGATGTTCTTCAAAAGCCATCCTTCCAAACGTCGCTGTGACCTTTGCGTTTGAGAATAACAGCGATTTGCAGCAAAGACATGCGCGAATTGTGTGCAAAATCAAACTTTCAACTTTCCTTGTTTGCTATCAATTTTTATCGTGTTTCCACTTTTCACGCAAAATTTCCTTACATCACCTTTCTGATCAGTCAATGATTCAATGAATGGTGCGATCTTAGATTCTCAAAAATATTCAGTTCAATGAAACACTTAATTAATGAAAAAATTTAACATTCGCATTAACTTTCTTGAAATATTTGAAGAAAAATGTTGATTTTCTATTACTCTAAACCAAACTTAAATCTTGAATGAATAGAAAAAATGCTTAAATTTTATTCAAACAAATATAGGGTTGAAATTATTTTGTTCTGATACATTGACACCGACTTCAGCTGAAACTTGCTCTGTAAAAGCAACGACATTTCCATTTTTATTTGTCTCTTTTGTGGGTTTCAATTCACCCTCTCTCTCTATTGTTTCGCTGGCTTCTGTTTTTAAAAACTCAGTGCAGTCTTTTTTGATCTGTTTAATAGTAGGCATACTGCTCTTTTCCTCTCGTTGTTCTTTAGTCGATGAGCGCGAGAATATATTTTGGCCTGCTTTACGCAATTGGTTGCCGATACTTTTAATTGCCTTTTTGCATGGCGTGCTTTTTTTCATAACCAAAGGTGATTTGCCACCGTTTTGTCGATTAAATTGTTTAATTAACTTATGCTTAATGGGGGTATCTGGCATATTGTGTACGTGAGCATATAGTTCGGCTAACTGTAATTGCGTGTAATCTTCTTCCGTTTTGTCTCGCTCACAAAATGCATACACTGTGTGAACGATTTCACCATCTGTGCAGTCGTCGCTTCTTGCATCATTTAATTCCTTATTGACATCAAGTACCAACTCTTTTGGAGGTTCGAACAACTCGTTTACATTTTCGATCATGAATTGAAGTTCATCTGTCATAATAGATGAAAAAGTTTGCAGATCTTCCCCTGTCATGTTTTTAGGACAGAGTAAATGAGGCGCAAACAATGTTGCCAAACTTCGAGAATCCATTTTGTTTTGCTCACTGCTTCGTTTTACTTTGTATAGTAAAATCAATAAATCTTTTACAAATTTTCGAACACTGGGCGAAAGCAGCAAAAGTAAAAGTTGAAGAATCTTCAAACGTTTTTGCTCAGCGACTTGTTTCGTATTCGGCGACATTGTGGGCGAGACAAATTTCGCAATCTGACAGTGAAGTTTAAAATGTGCATCGGTTAGCAGTGGTTGGGGTAAATCGGCGAGGCATGCTTTCAATGCATTCGCACAGTCGTGCACCGTATATAAGCCAGATTCTAAATCGACATCTTTGCCATGAGATAGTTTGTATTTAAGCTCTTGTTGTCGAACAGCACTCCCACACTTTCGAAAAAGCCCTTCTTGCGTGATGTCTGCAAAAAAGTTAATTTTTGTCGAGTTAATAGAATTAATCACAGCTTGTAGATTGAAAATGAACAAAAAGAAGTGAAAACAGAGTTGTGTGAAACGAAAATGAGAGAAAAACAAAATTCGGATATATACATCGAAAGCAATGTTTGAGATAGAATTCAGGTTTAGTCGTTGCTTGAGAGAATGAGATGCAAATGATGCGTACTCACTTTTGTCTTGAATGATGTAATCGATGAGTACGTACATTCGACATATTCCTTCTTCAGTTAATTCACGACCGAAGATTCCTTTTTGAAGAAAACAAAACGAAGCCCTTAAATCGAAACAATAACAATGAATGAATACACACCATCATCTTTGTTTTTACGAATCGAATTCTTCTTTCGTTCGAAACCAGTTTTGCAATCAAACAATTGCTCGAAATTATCACCACTCAAATCGAGAGTAAACAAAAGATGCATTTTAACCAAATTCAACAATAGCTGTTCGTTTTTAACTCGCAGCGTTTCGATCGAACGACACTCTTCGGATAAGTTTTCGTCGGCAAACATCGCTTTCGACCCTTTTCCTGTTTCTCAATCGAAATAAACAACTTTTTTCGAAATAAAGAGCGATTCGATCGTCAAATTAGTGTTTTAAACTTCGAGTTTTGATCGCAAAAAGAGATTCGATTCGCGTTTCAAACTCAGCGGTCACTGTTCGCTTATTGGCTGCACATCGAACGCTACTCGCATTTGATTGGCTCTCGCATCATTTGAATTATTGCTTCTCTTAGCGATCGCATCTTTAGCGAAGCTTATTTAAACTTTTTAAAACGGATTTCGATTGAAGCGTTATTCAATTTTTTGTTCAAAGAAAGTTGCTTTATCAATTCACTGCACATTGATTCGCTTGTGTCTGCACACAACGCTCACATATTTTGCGTAGTTTTAGTTTTTCAATGGTGACTATGCGAGTCGGTCACCATTTACATTTGCTACTCATTCTTTTTGCTGTGACATTTTTTTCGGATTTATTTAATTTTGACAATAACTTTTTTTTGCACAATACTAATCATATTCTTTTTAGTGAAAACTATTGTGTTCATTTCCTTTTAGTTTTTGGCGAAATAAAAAGATAAAAATGATACAAAATTTTTTTTTTTCTAAATTAGCAAAGATCACGAAAACCGCTGCGTATCATTGACGAAAACAGTTTTACCTTTTCACGGCAATTTAATTAAATTTTTATTTTGTTTCACTATTATTTCGAAAAAAAGTGAATTGCAGTTCGCAATTTGTCATATCGAGAAATGAAAATATATAAGCGAAAATAATGAAAAAAGAATTCAATTTGCTGTAAGCAACATGTCCCATTGCCCTTATTTAGTCGTTTTGATAGGTCTCTAAACTTTTTGCTTGTTTTGTAACTAAAATTTTTTTCTAATTGCACAAAATAAAAAGCTATTTTCATTAAGCTATAAATATTTATAAATTGAATAGTTTTTTCGTCACATAATTAAAGCGTAATTTACATCAAAAGAAATACAAATTTGAAAAAAATTTATGAAGCATTTTTCTCGTCTTATTTTTGTGCGTTTTTTTTTCTTTTAATTCATTTGGTTGATCAAAGCGAATAATTTTATTCACGTTAACTTAATTTCATGAGACTTTATTTCGACCATAATTAGCGATTAAAAATATGTAATTACAAAAAATTGATGAGCATCAATCATTTTGAAATTTACTCTGACAAAATTTTGTTATTGTATTTATCAAACAGAAGAAAAAAAATTTACCACAAAACTTGCTATAAATTGCCTCATCATTCTTACTTAAAATTTTGTTGTTTCACACGATTTTTTTTGAATAATTAATTTTAATTTATAAATAATTGCGAAAATTTGATAAACACATGAATTTTGACATGAGAGCGAAATTATTCGCTCAAAACGCATTTTCTTTTCTAGACTTTTGAACCAAATTATTATTCAAATCAAAATTTTAATTTAAAATGAATTAAAACAATGTGTCCATAAGAGAAGCACAAATAGTGTCAGTGCGTTCAATTAGCAAAGAGTTAATTGATCATTGTTTTTGCTCCTTTCAAAAGTGAGCACAAAAATGTTTGAATGAAATTTTTCTTCTTATCAACCATCGCCGCACGCTTTTTTAACTTGTGAACAACACAAAAAACATTGTTTATTTTACTGAAATACGAGAAAAATTTTTAATTCAAATCTGTCAGTCATTGAATTCGATTCAAAATGTTTCAACAAAGAACAGAATTTTTTAAAATTTTGTGCTTTATCACTTCTTTTATAAAAATATTTAGGTTTTTGAAAAAAATAGCTTTTGTCAATAGGCCATTCATAGAAAATATAAAAAACATTTCAATCCTATTTTACTTTGTCTGGCTAATTTCAACTGCCCGAATTTTTTTTTTCAGTGTTCAATTCAAACTTCAAGCTTGTTACCAAATATTTTCGCAGTTTATTCATTTAACCAAACATGTTGAAGGACAACGAAAGAATTTTCCTTTGCATGAATAACAACACTCTTGAACACCTTGAAACAATTAGAACATCAATTGATTATGTTGTTGTAGAAATACTTAAAATAAAAATTGTGCAAAACGAAACAAGATTATTCATATTGAGTAATTTTTAGCAAATTCAAGTGAGATAAAACCTCAAAAAATGATACCTCAAGGGTTAATTGAATACTTTCTAGTAATATGCAATTAATTAAAATTTTCAAAATATTAAGTACCTCCTTAGTTCGCTTCATTCTGACCATCGCTTTCAAAATCATTTAAAATTCTTTTGATCTTTTCAATTGTTTCTCAAAAAAGAGGCAGATTTTCATAAAACGCTTGTTTGTCGAGATAAAATTCTTCTATAAAAAGAAAATAATTTTTGAGCGTGGATTCATAATGATTTTATTCGCTATATTATTTACATTTACAAATCATTTATCAACAAGAACATAAAAGATAAGCGCAGCATTTTACAATAGTTTAAATTTTGAAAAAATAAATACGAAGAAAAACATTAGATTGCAAAGATAGTATAACAACAAAAATTGCGTAAAAAAAAACTTTATTTTCTAATATTAAATTCAATTGAAACTATGTCACTGCAAACAAACTAAAAACATTTTTTGGTGAAATATATTTTTTTAAGCTATGTGTTAACTAAATAATATTGTAGTCAACATTATTTGTATTCTGTATTGATGAATAAAAAAAACTAAAAATAAATGGCCTCTAGTGATTTGAACAAACTAAAATTTATATTCAAAAATTTTTTTAAGCAAAAAATGATCAGAAAAATAGTTTTTAATATCAACAAAATCTGATGGTTGTGGTTAAAAAAAAGAAGAGTAACACCAGTGTTGAAAGCTTTTTCTTAACCTCACATTGAATATACACTTACAATGATCACGCGAAAGTAGCATTATTAAATTTTTTACGCCTTCTTTGTAGACTTACAATTATTAGTCGTAAGTTTTTTTTTCAGCTACTTTTAACATATTTCGAAAGCAAAATTTTTTTGCTTCATCGCGGAAGCGTGGGAAAGCAAAATTTTCTCAAAAAGTTTTTGCGACAAGACGAAGAAAAAAAAAATTAATTATTCCGTCACTTTTTTTTCCAAGACTCGAAAAAAACTTACTTGAGAAATCATGTTTAATGTCGGTTTTGTTTTTAAGCATTTTGCTTGAAAGTTATTTTTCCTCAAACCTTTCTTCCCTTCACTTCAATGCATGTCTTGAGAAAGCTTTTCTTTTTTTCTTATTTAACCGATTACTTTAAATGTATAATATGTCTGTGTTCTAAGTAAATAAAATTAATAGAAAATAAATAAATTTATTGAGCTCAATATGTTTTCGTGTTAAAATATATTGCCGCATTTATTTTCGCGCTATAAATTAAATTCTGTTGAATAATTTGCTTTCATATTTTAATTAAAAAAGCATGAAAATTCCGAAACAATATGAAAAGTTTTGTAATTAATCACTTTTCATATTTTTGAATTCAATTATGAAAATTATTGCGATTAATGATTTGCTTTTTTAAGCATTACTTTAAATCACGTTTCATTTCAAAAGCATAAAATATGTAAAGCATATATTAGCTTTAAACTATTAACATTAAACTATCAACATTCAAATAAAATTTTCCGATTCAGTTTAATATTTAATTTTCGAACAATAAAACTTAAAATTATAATCATTTGGATCGCAAATCCTTCATTTCATTGTCATTATTGATAAATGTCGAACCGTTTCTTTCATTTCGATCATTTGTCCTTTTTATTGAATTGAAAAAGGTGAAAAATTCAAAACAATTTTTTCATTGACTACATTAAAAAAAAATTAGAATTTTGCTTGAAGAACTGTCCATTAAGAATGATCGTTCCCATTTCCGACCGCTTTAAACATTTTAACAAAATTTTAATATTAATAAAATTTCGTTTTAATAAAATTATAATGAAGAAAAATTCTAAAATGTCGTTACCTCGTAAGATAGAAAAATTTATGTTAAAAAATTTAAATGAAAATTAAATCAAACAGCTAAAAAAAAGAGGAAAATGTTATTATCAATTCTAATTTTTCTTAAAAATATTTTTCATACTGCTCAATGAAGTGAGTTGAAAAACTTTTGTTTTGATATAATTTTTCTATTTAGAATCGGCGAGAATATAATTAAGCCGTGATTAAGCAGGAATTCGACGACTATTTAGCAAACAATTTTAAAGCAATATTAATACTTGATTCAAAATAATATTATGGCGTTACGCTTTGCGTGATTACCGAAAAGAAAATAATAATGAAAGTGGAAGAAAAGGGAGAGAGAGAAATGTGCAAAGCTTACTTTTTAGTGAACAATCTCAAAACAATCGCTAAAAGATACCCAATTTTGGTATAATTATTATTATTTCGTTTTTTTCTACTTGCTTTTCAACCTTAAAGGCACAAAATAAGGACGGACAAATTTTTTCGTGCGACTGTGAATGAAACGACGGGAAAATGGGTGGCATCGAGGAAGTGAACGCCCTATGGTAGAAGTGAAGTTTAGCTTGAATATATGTTCTACTCCTATACTCACATCATTTTGTACACAGTGTGTGTATGAAAACTTTAACGCGATCTTATGTTTTTTTGTTTGTACGTTTTTTTTCTCAAGAATTAATCGCTAAAATATTCACTTTAAAATTATGTAATTGTTCATCGAAAGTAAAGTGAAATCATCGCTGCGAAACTTTTTCCTCATAAATTTAATTTGTTAATCATCGCCTTTTTATCGATTGATTTTTAAATAAAGTGACAAGCAATGTGCACCGTTTCGGCATCGGATGATTTCGTCAAAAGTGGCATTCTTTACGTTCCATCGCAAGGATTACTTAAATTGAAGCAAAAGGTGAGAATATCGAACACATGAGCGAAGAAATCTTAGAAATTAAATTGTTTCTCATCTAATTCATACGAAATTGCTTTGCTTTCACTTTGCGCTTTCTGGTTTCATTTCCTTTTTGAAATTAAATTTTCTTCTTCTTTTCTTATTTGCACTTAAGAATTTTAAGTTTTTGTAGTTGGTCGACAAATTAGAAATTTGACAGCTCGACCCCTGTCTGCTTAAATAAATGCAAATCTATGCAGGTAAAATGCGATTTTCACCACTAGAATATCTTACTTTAAATATCTGTCGGTAAGTTAAATTTATGCGCGAACTTATTTCGTAAATAAACGAAACCTGTTCGAACGTTTTCGAAAAGTAAATATAAATTTATTTCTAGAAATTTGATTTTCTTTTTCTTCGTCAAATTGTGCTCAAGAAAGGCGAAATTGAGGAAAGAAAATTTCTCTATTTTTAGTTTAAAAGTTTAAGAAGTTTAATTTAAGCGAAAAACAGTGAGAAGTGAAAGAAGGTTTTCTCTCTCTCTCTCTTTCTTTCGCTTGCCTCAAATCGCGTTCAAAGCCACAAACAACAAGAACAAGAGCAACAAAAGTTTTTCGCTTTAAATTTTTCGAGAGTGCGATAACGTTTCTCACAAAGCATGGAATGTTTTTTCAAGTTGATAATGAAAGCTAGCGCTACTTAAGACCATTTTTGAAATACCTTTTTATAAATAATATATGAATTAAACTGCTTTAGGGTCACGTCTCCCATTAACTGCTGTTGATCTACGTCCAGCTTTGAACGCGTTATTTTCCTATTCTATCCTCAATTTTTGCCATTTTTTTCTGCCGTATATAATCAAAGCAATGAACGGTGAAAACGTTTTTCTTCTTACTTTGAAATTAAAAGCGCACCTTTGTAGAAATAAGTTGAATTAGTTTTCTGCATTCTCTCTCTTGTTTTTAAAACACGCATTTTGTATGAACAGACATTTAAAAGAAAATATTTAAAGAATAACATATGTTTGTTATTCAAAACATCATTAAACGCGTTACACGTAGTAAAAAAAAATTACTGCGAAGAGTGATTATTTTACAGAAGTTTTTAGTCAAGAGCTGAAGTAATAAAAACGGTTGCGTTCATTCAAAAAAATGATGCTGCTAGTAAAATTATATGATTCGCACAGTTTAAATTTAAATATTTTTCTGCAAAGAGCGAATCGCCGCCAGTGTTGTATTTGAAGATGATGAAGATTGCACTTGACGTTAATTGCATTCCAAAAACTAGTCCCGTAGTGAAAAATGATGATAGAACGCAAAAGCAAGACCGATTTTTGTACAAAAAAAAAATTGTGAAGCTAACTTCACTTGATCAAACGTAATGTGAGCAGAGCACTTCCTCTTTTTTTCAGCTACTTCTCTACTTTTATGACATTTTCATCGGTTCGACGTTGATTTCTATTTACTTTGTCAATTTTATAATCAGAAACTTTTAGAATTCAATTAAAGTGCATAATTAAATATTTATATTCATTCATATCTTAAAATTCATTTTTTCTTTGATAACAACTTACTTTAGATTATCTCTTGTTCTCTCTCTCATTCAAAATTCATCGCTAATAAGTTACTGTTGTAGTTAAGAAAAGATCACTGTTCTCGTCGCTTAATGGTTAATTTTCTTTTTTTCTTTTCTACTTCTTTATCTCAGTCAATTAATATAAAGAAGAGACCTAAAAAAAGCTGAGCAACTTTAAAATGCTAATTGCTTGCTTCACACCACTATGGTTTAAATGCGTGCGTTAAAAATTTCGTGAATAGTAAATTAAGTGAAGAAATGTTTCGATTGTTTTCAAATGATTGCGTTTATAAAAAATAAAAAAGAAAGAAAAAAAAAATTCTCACAATAGAAAGTTAAGCAAAGCGACAATTTGAAGTGAGGAAAAATTTTAATTTAAGTTTCAAGTTGTAGATAATAAGCATAAGGCTATTAAAATTGAATGAACAAACATTAAACAGTTGAAAAATATTCAATAAAATGAGCTGTTCTCAATAGTTTTGCATTACTTTCGAAGGGTAGAATGATTAAAGTTATAAAATTCTGTTTAAAAATTTTATCGATGCACAAATCTCTTAATTGCAAACTCAATTTGAAGTGGCTGTAAAAGTACTAATTTTAAAGCGCTTTGCTTACTCTCGATGGCAGTTAAAATTGTATACATGTGAACTGTAACTAATGTTAATATGCATTCTTTCTTCTTTTTCGAATATTATAGAAAACTTGGATCAAAAAATATTTCGTCTTATATAAACGAAGTCGATCAGGCATTGAACGATTAGAGGTGTTCGACAGCGAAGAAGCATTCTTCAAACAGAGTAATCAAAGCTCGAAAATTATTGCTCTCAATGAATGTCACAAAGTTACATCTGCTCCACAAAAGCATCAACCAAACGTTTTCGAAGTAAGTTTAACTTTTTTTTTAATACATACTTTTGAATAGTTTTTACTACTATCAAATCGGCTCTTGAGAGCAATTATACTGAATTAAATGTTTTAAAATTGCAATTCACGTCTTTTTATATTTCGTATTCAAGACGATTAACTCGTAAATTGAAAAAAAGAAGAGAAGATGCGTGCCCATCTAAAGAAGTGGTTAGATTTACACATTTAGATTGGAGTGCGATCGATGCAAATTTTTAATAGCTTTAGATGTGACTCTTCTCGAAAGCATAAAAATTATTTCGAGTGCAAGCTTTCTTAGATAATTTCATGTTGCTTTAGCCACGCAACGCTTCCTTTCATTTTTAGATTTTAAATGCTCGCACTCTCGACGCTGTTTGTTGTGTTTAATCGCGAAGAAAATCTAATTAACGCTCACTGATTTCGGTGAGAGCGAAAAATCGAGAGCTGTTAATCTATAAAGAAGAAGAAGAAAAAAAACTGTCACTTCCTTCGCTTTAAATTATTATTATTATCATTTAGATTCTTTCAAAAGAATCGCGTGTTTTAGTAGCAAAAATTTTTGCATTCTCGGTCTAATCAAGGAAGCAAAAAGCGATTATTTATTTTGACCCTTCTCGGTATTATCTTCTTGTTTTTTTTTAATTAACTCGTATGCCTGATTATGTACAATTTAAAGCGTAGAAGTATCATTTTCAATTAACAATAGAAAGTAAGCATCATTATTATGTTGAAGCGAAAAAAAACTTGACTGAGTGCGCGAGTGAATTGCGATGCATTGTGGTTTTCTTTTTTGCTTTTTCGCACAAATTCAATTCAATTCCGAAAAGCGTATTCGGAAATTTTTCATCGCATTAATTAGCAGTGAGCAAAATAAAATCAAGCATCTTAATTGCTTGATCTCATCAATCTCGCAATCGACTTCTTTCTCAACCATCTTCCGTCTCATTTCGTCGTTTGCGGTATACAACAAAAAACACAAGCAAAGCAAACTTTTGTTTGAATGCGACTTTGTTTTTTTTTGTTTGTGTTTGTTTCATAGCTAGCATCCGGTCTCATTAATAAATCACAAGCAAAATTTTGTCGCTATTTTCATTTGAATTTTCTGCATCCGCCGATTTTTTGTTTTTCAAAGGCAAAACGCAAGAGCGGAACTTTGTTGTTCGGTGTAAGGCATATGCGACAATTCAAGCGAACATCAACTTTCATTGTGTACACCTTTATAATTTATCGCACTGTTTTACATGACAATAAGCTTAAAATGCGATTCTTCGCCCCTTTTCACTTTATTCTTAATTTAAAACCTTTAAAAATAGACATAGCGAAAAAGTTAAGCGTACGTTTTACGTTTTGGCGCTGAAAATGATATTAAATTTGCAATTAACATTTATTTAAACCGTAACTAGATGAAAGCAAACAAACAAACACAATGCGTACACTTTTCAAAGTGCGAATAACTTTTATTTAGTTAAATCAGTTAAAAGAAAGCTGCCTTTAAAAGTTTTGAGCAAATGATTTGTAATTAAGTTTGAAAAATGAATTTTTTGCATAACAAATGTAATTTAAATGCAATTTTTTTGCTTTCATAATAGGTTCGCACAAAAGACAGCGTTCATTTGCTGTCCGCTGACACGTTTCAAGAAATGACCGATTGGTTAAATTGTTTACAGTCAGTTGCATTTGGTGCTTTCGAAGCTTGTAACCAATTAAACGCTAGTTGTAAAACAATGGATTCAAACAACCTCCCGATAAATAGTCCACATAACGCGAGTAACAATAATCACATTGACGCATTATGCAATAATCAAAAATCTGCGACTACACTGGTAACATCGCCTGTGACAACAATTGCACCGAAAGCGCAGGAAGAGGAGAATTTACTCTATTGTTCAGTTGACGCACCCGAAGTGTTTCGCGTGAAAGTGTGCGAGTCGGAAACCACAAAACGATGCGGCCTCAAATCGAGCAATTGCAACGAAGAAACTTGGTACTTTTTAATATTGACTTCAGTCTCCGCCTCATTGGCTGAAGAAGTGTCACCATTTCAAAAAGGAAGAATCTTGTACACTTGGCCTTATAGGCATATTAGACGATATGGGTGCACAAAGGAAGGATTTTCTTTCGAAGCGGGCCGTAAATGTCAATCTGGCGATGGCTTATTCTCTTTTCTCACCAAAGAGGGCAATGAAATTTTTCAATCTATCGGTAGTCACGTAAATAATTTAAAAGCAACGCAAGTCGATACGCAAAATCTGTCAGATATTGCCAACAATTTTAAAACAGTGAATGGAATTCAAAAGCTTGAACAAGACTTTGTCAAAGATCACGAGTACTTTCGCAATGACACGAGAACGTTGTCATCGCCGCCAATGCAAAGCAAAACGACTGTAATTTCCATTCACAACACTAAGAGTATCGTCAAAGAACCAGTGAAACGTCACTCGATTCAAAACTGTCAACAAAATGGACATAAATGTATAAAAGCTTCGTTATCAAGAAGTCACACGGATGAAGTTTTAAGGGCTGTTCCTGCAATAGTTTCTCAAGTTCAGCCAATTTTACCAGAGGCCAAAGATAATAAAAACGCAAAACCATTGCCGCCAGTTACAAAACCACCAAGGAAATGTAAAAACGAAGCATTGCCTCCTATCACAAATAACGAACCACCAGATCCATTGTATGAAGATCCGATTTTTGTAACAAGAGAAGAACTTTTAGGGCGAAACACAGAGTCTGAACACATTTACAATGAAACCGAAAATATTGAGGAGCGAAAAAATTCAATTTCATCGGAACAAAATCAAAATGTGCAAGAGATGAATTTGCAAGCAAATCCGATGTCAAAGATAACCTCAGCCATACGTTCAATATTCGGTGGTGGCTCTAGTGTTAATCAGAAGAGAATATTAAAACTGACCGATAAAAAATCGTCGTCATCGAGTACAAGTAGTTACAGTTCTGTGTCAAGCAATGCTCAAAATAATTCAAGCCCAAATAGTCCGAGTGTAGACTCTCCCACAGAAATTAAGAATGCTCGGTTCGCACCATCTAATGCGACAAATTCTGAACAAATTTCAAAAATTGTTGATGAATGCAAAGTTGAAGATCGAAAACGACCGAAATCTCAGCCAATCGTTGAAAATGAGTACGCTAATTTGCCTCCCTTGAATGCGAGCAACGAGAACGGCGGAGAGCGTTTTTCGAATTCTGGACAAGAGCCGTATCATTATTTGCAGAACGACGTGGAATATGCGAGAGTGGTGCGAAAAGTGGGAACTGATTTCGTTTCAAAAACGGATGTGTGAGGCGCATTGCTCTAGTCTAAAAGCGTACGAAATCTGATTCTGTGATTTCTTGAACTATTTTCGGAACTAGTCTTCAAATTTTTTTTTTTTGTAACAATGTTTTCTTATTAAAGATTTTTACAGTTTTCCCGCGAATGCTTTTTTCGGTCTTTAAAAAAATTCAGCTTAAAACCTTTTTTTTTTGAATGTGAATCTCAATTAATCATTGATCATTTGCGACCATATTGATGAGAAAAATATGAACCAGATTTGAAGATTTTTTTGTAGAATTTGTAACGAGTTTCATTTCCTCATTTAGTTAATTTTTTATGTAACACCTTTCATGCACAAAAAATGTTTGATTTTATCTTTTACGCAGTATGCTAGGGGTAGACTTAAGCTTATTTTGTCTAAATTAGTACATATACTTTGCAACATAGCATGATTATTCCTATTATAAATTCATAATGTGAAAAAAATGATTTTACAGTTCTTAATTATGCGATTGAGATTCCATCTCTTCAAAATCAAATGAATGAAAGCTTTGAATAACTAACTTAAGTAACACAGAAAGTAAGAGAAGATTTTTATCATTGAACATTTCTTATGTGTATTTACTGTCGAAATTTTTAGTTTCATATTAGCGGTTTATTGATTGTTAAATTTACTTATTTATTTTTATCATATGCTTATCTAGTCAAACTTCAGTAATGGTACAATTCGCTTCTCCGATATCCTCAAAGATCTGATGAAAAGTTTAGGCCAAAAATTTGACAATCGACATTATTTCCTTAAATACGAAAACCTGTTGTTTATTGAATTATTGGTCCAATCGATATCGAAATGCATTGATTTGATTGGATTTGCTTCGTGTTCATTGAATAGATTTAAGTGCTGACTAACTAAAATATGTGATTCGAGATGATTTTCAGGTCAGATTTTCATAAAATTGTTAATATAAGACTCATTTTCAGCATCATTTTCATTTTTATTGTTAATTAAAATTTTTTATTATAAATACTTGGAGAGCACCACTCATTAAAAAATTATTTCATTCAGATTTTCGTCAGAGATTGTGTATGTTAAGTGTATGTTAAGTGTATTATTGTATGTGAAAATGAGAAAAGTTCAACAATAATTATGTGCTTACGTACACCGAGGGACATAAAAATTTTCCCATTGTTGTAAACATTCGATAGACTTAACAAGCAACAATGGGAAGATTTTCGTGTCCATAATTGTAGATATTAAGAATCCGTTTTAGAAACATTCTTTCTCAAAGAATAAATGCAGATGTTTGAAAATTTTTTCCGCTTAATTGATTATAAAGCGACGACAACAATCGAGGATCAAAAGAATAAATTTGTCTGAAGCGCGAGTATCCAAACCGTGTGTTAAAAACGCAAGCAGCATATAAGGAGTAGGAAAAATCGTAGAAACAGAGGTAACAGTTGGCAATTGACATAAGATCCACTTTTCGTCCTTTTGTTTATAAAACATCAAAAATGGGAAGATTTCTGTGCGCTGAGTGTACTTCAAATACACTCAGTTTTAGTAAAATGTATCACTCAGTCTTTGAGCGCCCTCTACATTAATGTTTGAAAAATTCCTCTGCTTTGCTGAAAGCATATTTGAAGTAAAATCAAAAAAATTTTTGGAGACAAATGTTTTAAATAGCCAAGAAGATTAAATTTAATGCTTGCATTTGCTTTTTTATTTTTCAACTTTGCTTTTATTTATATTTTTATAACTTTTTTTCTTAAATTTTATGATTTTTTTTTGAAAAATATGTTTAGAAAATAAATTTAAAATTTAATTATTTAATCGACAATTTAAAATGTAGCTAAAAATGTTTTGCTTCCCGTTTGAACATCAGGATTTTTTAAAAATTTTATTAAAAGTTTAAAACTAACTTTCACAAATATTCATAGTTTTTGCTCCTTTTTCATTAAAAGTTAAAAATTTCACCAAAAAATCTATTTTCAAAACAAATATTAAAATATTTTCATCGCATTCGTGCTTAAAAGCTGTCATTAATCTTCTCTCGCTAAATTTTTTGCTATTTATTCATTTATTATTCAAAAATTAACAACCGAAGCTTGCAATCAATTTTTCAAATAAGAATATGACAGGGAAGCATATATTAACAATTTATTTTTCCATTTGGCTGATTCAACAATCGAATTGCGCAGCAATCATTTAGCGTTCAGCGAATTTCTAATTAATTTGCAAAATCGCATAGCTTAAAGCTAGAAATTAAGCAAAGATGCGTTAATGGTTGTTGAGGTTCACAGTAAGCGTTTGCTTAATTATGCGCATATCCTTTAATATTATTTTATAACTCGAATATGCTTAAAGTGAATACAATTTTTCAAATTTTGTCGCGTAGAAAATTTAAGTAATTTACTGCTTTCTATATAAGTTCGGCAACTTGTGTAAAATATTTTCCAGTTCAACCGTTTTAAATATCATTTTATTTTGAAAATAGAGAGCTTAAAGCTTTGAAACAGAGAAAAAGGAAACAAGTTGCTAGATTCAAAAATGGAAATCAACATATTAATAAATTTTTTTTCATCATAATCAGCCGAAAAATCAATTTCAGAAAATAATTGGAATAAAAACTTGAAAATTTTCATTAAGAGTTTACTTTAAGTTTTATGAAAAAAAAAATTTCAAAGATGAAATTACTGAATTTGAATTCTCAGGTATAATTTGCATGCAAAAGTAGAGTTTAGTAAAGTTTACATTCGTTGATATAAAAGTGATAGATGCCTATTGGTATTTGGTTGTAGAGATTTAAATGATTTTACTTGTATGAAGAATGTTTCTTGTATCCCAATAAGGTCATCCCAGTTTGATGTTTTTACGTTTGTTTTTATAGAGCTTCATTCTAAAACTTTGACAAATCTAAATCTTTGCTTATTCAGTAAATTCTGTGAATTTTTTTTGTTTAGCGCTTGTTTTTTCATTTATTTCACTTTTTATTCTTCACATCGAAAGTCATAAATAGCGCTGAATTTCCCCAGACATTATGAAAACAAATGCGCTTGCGAACAATCTTTGAAACCGTTACAAATTAAAATAAATAAGTTGTGAAAGTAACTTAAGCTTAAACTCGATGATATTGACATTTATTTAATATTGTGTAATAGTAACATTAAATCATTGCCTTCAATTATTTTTCTATTCTCAATGTGAAAACGTAATCAAAGTTGAGATTTTTCCTTTCTTTTAACTGAATGATTTAATTCGATTGAACCGAAATAAGGCTTAAAAGGTCACTTTGAAAAAGTATAAGAGTGACAGAATTTGAGCTTTCTAAAGCTTTTTATCGCATAAAAATAAAAATAAAAATTCTAACTTATCATTCTTATTGTTAAATTATGATCGACGATAAAAATTGTTCTTAAAAGTGAACTCACTTAAGTTCACGAATGACAGAAATACTCTTTAGTGTAAGACAAATTTCTAAAAATATCGCCTTTTGTGCAAAGATCATTTTTGTATAAAAATAATTTATCACCGAAAGGCAAAAAAATGCAGAAAAACTCATTTAGAACTCAACTCACGAAAATGTACAACTCTTTGTCGTGTGAATTTCTCTTTTTATAGAACGACAACGACAGGATGCAATAACCATAAACTTATTTGATCCAAAACGATCAAACGTTTTTTTATCGAGCTTTCAAATCGAAGCATAAGTATAAATCTTGAAATGAACATCAAATGAATATTACAACTCTTCATAAAATTTTTAAGCATAATATTAATATGGTCACGTTTTTAAATTTCGTCTAGTAAAATGTGAAATTTTCTATTCATTCACATATGTATATTTAAATAAAAATGTTTCTTCAAGAAATTTTAAATTGCTAGCGATAAGAATAATGTTTAATAGAAAAAAATCTTATAACTCTATAAGATGAGTGAAATATTTAAAAATTTTCTCTCAACAAAACTATTTAAGTGGTGTTGTATTATACAAGAAATGTTCATAAAAGATAAATCGCAATTAAAAATTGTAGTTTTCAGAACCAAAAAGTAAAAGAACTAATGAAACGAAAATTCTGAATAAAATTTTTTGTTTGACTCATATTTTTCTTTATGCAAATAATCTCTGCTTTTGAAGAGAGTAATGTTCGAGGTTTTGAATCTTTCATCCGCGAAACTTCTATTCATCAATCAATTTGAATTAAAATATTATATAGATAAAGTAAGTTTGCATTCAAAAGTGAAGCAATGTAAAAGAAGAAATAAAAAATATGACAAAAAATTTGATAAATTGAAAATTTTAGAAAATCAATTGATGAATGAAGTAAAAATTTTATGCGTTTAAAAATTTAGTCACAATAAAGTCCTCTTTCAAAACAATAAAAAATTTTGTTCATTTATTCACTATTTGCTTTCAGTTTGAAATCAAGTCAGATTATTTCTTGTTCTTTGCATAATATTGAAATTCTTCGATAGATTAGATAGTATTTACAGCTTCGAACAAATTTAGTGGCTCCTTCATTCAAAACAGCTTTTTCAATATATTTTTCTGAATAAGATAAATGATTTAATTGTCAGAAGGTGTAAAAAATTTGGACTTTAAGGTAAGTGTTTGGATTGTTTCTTTTTGAGAAATGAATATGATGATTATTAATATGAATATGCGATGATTATTTGCTTAGATTTTAATTAATATTTCGTATAAATTGTTTATAAGAATGTTAAATTCTAGACTCGATTCTAGACTCTTAAATTCTAAATTTTTCAACATTTTCGATGCAGTTTATTTCGAAAGAAATATATAATTCACACCGCCATTATTGTTTTCATTAAATTTTAACAAAAGTCAACATTTTAAAGTTCAAATTTTTCTTTATCAAACTCAAGACTGGGAAAAAGACTTTTTTTCATTAAAGAGAAAATGAAAAATTTTGAAATTTTTTCAATCGAAAGTTTTCGAATCGATTTTTGGTAGTACAGTGAAGTACATTTGATGATTTACGCCCTCAAGTAGAAATGACGATAAAATCATATAGATTTATGTGTTGATTGAATCTATTCACATCAATTTGAAGTAAAAAATACCAAACTTAAAAGAGAAAGAAATAATGAGAAATAATGAGAAATAATGCGTTGCATTATAATATTTGCAGAGCAGAAAGCTTATTAATATTTTTCGAATAGCAGTGAAAATATTTTGTTTGAAATGACAACAATAATGTTACTTTATTGTGCTTGCTTGCATAACTGATAAAGCGCTGAAAATATTTACGACTGCGAGCGCAGAGAGAGAGAGAGAGAGAGAGAGAGAGTGAATTTCAAATAATGAAAATAAACTTAATTACTTAATGAAAGCGTCAAAGTAACGAGTGACAAACGCAAACCTTTCGCGAAGTTTTCGCCGACGGGAAAGTGAACAGAAAATAATTAGAAAACTGTTACTTTATTTGACAGCTTAAATCACATCCTTGAGTTCTTTGAACGTTGTCGCTGTTGCCTCGCAAAGAAGCGATGTTTCGAATTCCCGAATGTGTAAAATAATTAAGAGTTGTATTCAGCGCTTAAACGATGAAGAGGCTGAATGCAAATATAATTTTAACTTTGAAATTGCACATTTAAAACAGCATAAAATGATAATTATGATGCGCAAGAAAAGCGAAAACAAGAATAAATATTTACTGTGAGGAAAAATTAGAATTAGAGACAAACCTTTCTAAAGTAAACATTTGGTAAGTAAAAACCTATGTGAAGTTAACGAATTAAATGGTCCCGAAGTTGGGGGATAGGAAAAGTGATGCAAATAAAGTAAAACTCTCTTTTTTAAATTTTTATTTCGTTTATGCATTCGAGTCTATTATTTTGTCTACTTATTAAGTAAAATAAAAATAACAAATCGAGGTCTCATGCAGAGATTAAACAGAATTTGATAATTTTAAATTCTTTATACTAACATGTATAAAGGCTTGACTGTAGTTTTTGTATCTTATTAATCGCATAAAGTTAGAAGTTTGAGAAAAATAGAGAAGATCGCATTAAGTTTGTCGTGTAGAAATGGAATAATCATTTCGTTGCTTGTTAGAATAATCTAAGGTGACAGACAACGGGCTCAACACACCTTCACAAGTGGCACTACACGCTAGTCTCTAAAACTGCTTTTTCTTTTCCACAAAATTGTCTATTTATTCAATTCATGCAGATTTATGCAAATTAAACAATATTATAACACAAGTAACATTGATATTGGAAAATACTCATGTCAATACTATTTGTGGAGACAATAGTGATTATAAATTTATTATAAGAAGGTGTATCATGCTTGTGTGTATTATCGTTAGATAAACTCTTTTATAATAGATGGACTTTATGCAATAAAAAATTAAAAAGATGCTTACATTTATGCACGAAAAAATTTTGAATTAAGAAGTAAATTTTGCCAAAAAATCTGCAACAATAACAATTGCGATTTATAAATTTTCGGAAATACGTAAATTTCTATTGATGATCAGATAAATTAACTTTTAGCAAAGAAAAATATCTTTCGACATCACAGCTTTTAATAAAGCAAATTTAAAATTTACTATTTCAAAATTACAATAAATATTCTTAATGATTCAGTGAAACCTCTCCAAATAAGGCAAGTAGGGTTCCAAAAATCTAGCTCTTATGAATAAGTTCTGTAATTTTTGTGAGGCCTTCCTTTGTTTTTTCAAAAGCGCTTCGGAACCATTTAAGTAAGTTATTGAATCAAAACTTTTAATCATTTGATTTTTTATTTAAAAATTTTACAAAAATCTGAATCTCACAATTTGAAAACATGCTTTTCAACATATTTTAAGTGAGGAGAATTGTTTTTTGAACGAAAACGAAGAACTTTCTGCTTTGATGAATACTCATCTAAGTGAGCTTATTTTAGAAATAATTTTCAAATTAATGAAAATAACTCACCATCGAATCTCTAAATGAATTTCTTGTATAACTTTTTTTGCAAAAAAATTCAGGTTTTCAAATCTAAAATTTTTGATTTTATGCAATTAATCCAACAAAACTATTATTCAAGCATTTATGCATCTGTCCGACGTCTATATATGAAACAAAAAGACTGAAGTGATTTATTTATTTCATTTTGCATCATTTTTAAACTTCTTCTAAAGATTGGAAATTTTTAAAAGTTAAATTGAGTTGATTGTCGAATAAATTTTTCAAATTTAAAATTCTCAAATATAAAACTTTGTCTGTCTATCAATTCTAATTTAAATCATACAGATGAACATTGTGAAAGATTAAAGTATTTTAAATTGGAAAATTTGTTTGTTTTTAACATTTTACGAAATGTCAAAACGAAAGTAAACAATTTGAGCGCAAACACATGAAGTAAATATAATAATCGCTGTCAGCTATTTGCTGACCCTAACGACAATTCTCCATAAAATTTAATTTAAAATTTAGGTTTATGTTAGTAAATTCGTTCCAAAATTTTATTTGTTGAATTTTAGTTTTGATCATGAAGTTAAACTCACTGAAGTTTGAAACGCAGTTACACTTTGAACTACGTTTATTTTAAAATAAATTCGAATATATATGCTGCAGAGTTCATGTTAGCCCTAATATGTCTTTCGGCAAATGTCAGATTTTGAAAGCAAATGCACGTAAACTTATTTAATGCCAGATTTTAAACGAGAGCTGTTCGGCAATCAAAAGTTTTGAATTCTAATTGAGAATCATCATTGCAACATCGAATTTTTTTTATCATTCTAATTTCATCACCAAAAATATTCGCTACGTTAGTCACAAAAAATTGTATATTAGCATTAACCGCAATCCACTTTTTAAAACATTATTCTCAACTGTACTTTTTGGTATTAACTGTTTGTCCCGACGAGAAATAAAATTTTTATGGTTTTTGAGTTGTTTCAGGCAGTTTAGATCGATTTAACTACTTCGAAGCTGTATTAATTGAACTTATTAAACACCACAGCTGTATTTCGACGACGAGAATATTTTATAAAAACATTTTGTAAAAAAATAATTTTTTATCGAAAAAATCTCTTTTCATTCTCGTTTTTCTCTTTTTTCTTCAGTTTAAAAATAAGTTTAAATCGAAAAAGCTTGCTGCAAGTAATGCAAAATAATTTTAGTTTTCGAGCGAAACTATTTCCAAAAATCTAATTTTATATTCAAATTGAACTCACGCTTTATTATTTGCACTTTATTTTGAAGCGCTACTTTTTTATCAATAGAAAAATTGGTGAAATTGGCTTCAGGCGTTTTAAGAAGCAAACGATCGCAGATAAAAATTCGTCTCGCGCATATTTATTTTCATAACATTTTTGACTTACAATGTTAGATTGTTGCACACACACACTTCGCTTTGTTTCTCTAAAAGATCATCTGTAAATAAATCGTCCGCTATTTGTCATTGTTTGAGCTAGAAATGTACGCTTTGTCAATACTTTGTTTAATGAATGAAAAGTTATAAGCAAAGAAAAAGGAAGCAGAAAAAGAGCGCCGAACATACAAATTGTGAAGTAAGCTTTGCAAATAGCTTGAGTTTCGTTCTTTTCGTATTAAACGAATGCAATGACACGAAAATACAATCGAATTGTTCGCGAAAAAAAGATTTGAACACTTTTTCGTGATCTGCGAAATAAGAGAGAGAGAAAGAGCAGTGAGAGCGGAGAAAGCAATGATCACTAGATTCATTGTATGTTAATTTCATCAATCATCGCTGTTCTTACTTTTTTTCACGTTGAATATATTTAACCGTTCAAAGTTTGCTTATTCAACAAAGAAACATTTTCGATCATTACTCAAACTAAGTGAGAAAGTATTATATTTCAGTTGCATCGAGCGAGAGGAAAAAAAGAAGTCAAAATTTATTCAATCAATTTTGATCATTCTTTTATGCCTTCCTTTTCCGCAATTCATTATTCACGAAAATGATGCGCGCGAAAAAAAATATTGCGCGACAGCATAAATTCTTCACAATGGTGTCGACTTTCGCTTGACTTTTACAAATAGTTCACAGACGATGAAAAATGCATGAATTTTCGACAACTTTCACTCGATTCACTAGAGCTTATTTCGCTTTTCAAAATATTCATTTTGAAACTTAATTCCACGAATACTTACGAGCTCATCGTATTCGTTAGACGAGTCGTTATTTTAGTTTACTTGCTTTTGCTATTCATAAGAGAAAATTCATTTGTCAAAAAACAATGTTGACAATATTTTGTCTTGAATGCTTAAAAATAAGTGAAGATCAAAATAAAGGCTTTGCAAACGAAATTAGTCGCTTCTCTCTCTGGATTAAAGTGCAAAAGTAAAACGATCGCTAAGAGTTTCCATTTCAAAAGTAAATCGACGGCAAAATTCTCGATATAGAGTTTCGATTGAATAAATACATGCAGAAACGGTCAATATTTGTCACCCGCTAAATCTTCTCACTTTTTATCTGCTCGAAATTTCTCAAATACACTTTCGGAGGTAAACCTTCACTTTGTCGGCCCAGACATACCCAAGACCCCCAGTCATATGACCTATATATATTCTGAACCAACTCGATGATAGACTAGAGATATTTGACCTATAACCTTCAAAACCGAAGTTATAGAAAATGGCCTAGAACGGCCTTAAAACGCTATAAATCGACTCAATTTTGTATTTTAAAGTTCTAAAATGTTCTAAAGGTGGCCTTAGATGACCCCATGTGACAAAAATACCTATATATTTGTGTTTTACGACCTCGATTCAGTATAAAAACTGGTTCACAACAACTTTTTAAAAGAAATTTTTTAAAGTATTATTTTCATTTGTGCTTTCGAAGAGGTAAGTCGCATTTTTGCGCTCTCTTCATTTTAAGAGAAAAGAGCCAAAGACCACATCGGAAGGTTGTTTTAACTAATTTCAAAGGGTTTTGCGTTTATGCTAGGTTTAGCCAAACGCAACATTCGATGTAAAAAGCTAAAACAACCATCCACTAGACAACGTCGTAAAATGGGTTAGGATAAATTTAGTCAAAAATTTGTTTTTCGTTTTCGTCCATTTTTAGATGGCGACAAACGCGCGACGAAGACGAAATGTGGACGAACGCGACGAATTTGAGGCAATCGATTGGGCTTCATTTAACGCGAGTGACCTGTATAGATGGACCTTCGAAGATGATAAAGCCACAAGGTTTGCGGAATACCTCAAGCTAATCGATACTGAACCGGGTGTATGTCCGGGGAGGAATGGATTAGTTTGTGGTCAACAAATGAGGGTGCAGGGTTCCGGTAACGATAGAAGTTCAGGTGCAGCGATTGTGGGTGTGATCAAAGGTTTACGGTTAGGAAGGGAACATTCGTTGAAAATGTTAGTTTAAAGATCTGGCAGGTTTTAACGGTTTTGTATTTTACTATGGTAGATAGGATGACACAAAAACAGATTATGCACGAGGCAGAAATTGGAGGGGGAAAGACAATTAATGATTGGCAATCTTTCATAAGGGAGTGTTATGGTGTAGTTTTAGGCAATGATAATGTAGGAAATAGTTTACTTGGAGGGCCGGATGTGTTGTAGAAATAGATGAATCACATATTAGATGTAAAAATATGATGTAGGCTTCAGGAATAATGTCGGGTTCTTTATCAACAAATTTCATTTGTTTATGCAAAATTGCAGATTTCGGTTCTTGTTTTCCTTCTAGCTCAGCTTCTTTTTCTTTTGCAATTCGTCTTTGAAAAATTGATTTTTGGCTTTGTTTAGTTCTTCTCTCAATCATGATCATTTCGCCATTGTTTTTTGATCCCTTCCTAAGTTTTGCTTGAGCTTTTCTTCATTTGTCATGTTCTGACGTTTTTCTCTTCTTTTTTCATTCAACTTTGGAAGTTTGCTTTGCTCCATCCTAACTTGTCTAACGTGGCCGAAGCAAAAAATGCAAATGACACTTTAAAAAATTTTCTTTTAAAAAGTTGTTGTAGACCAGTTTTTATACTGAATCGAGGTCGTAAAATATATAGTTATTTTTGTCACTTGGGGTCATCTAAGGCCACTTTTAGAAGATTTTAGAACTTTAAAATACAAATTTATAGCGTTTTAAGGCCGTTCTAGGCCATTTTCTATAACTTCGGTTTTAAAGGTTATAGGTCAAGGTCAACGATCTACTCTTCTCATCGAGTAGGTTCAGAATATATATAGGTCATATGACTGGGGGTCTTGGGTATGTCGGGGCCGACAAAGTTAAGTTTTAACAACAAACGTTAACTCGTGAACCATTTTTATAAAGCAAAACAAGTCACACTGAAATCACTTACCGTATATCCTCAGATTATATGCCATGGCACTATAGTGTGAGGCTCTGCCACCCGTCGCTATACCTTGAGATGTAGTACCATGGCAGCATTTAGTTCATTTTCGGACCGGTCGATGACATATATTGTCAACTCGAGGTATAGTGCCACCTAAAAGAGCGCCAAAACACAAAAAGCGTGTCTGCATTCATTCAGCATTGAAAAATGGCAGCTCCAATAGTTGTCCCAACATGCGAAGGTAACGCTGTAGAATTCAGACTTAATTAGAGCACAATGTGAGTTTGAGTGTAATTTCATACATATGATTAAGCTTTTATTTAGAATCAATAAGCGTTGAAAACAGTGTGATTGATATTATCCCATTAAATCGGAATAAAAACAATCATTCGCAAGAGATTATAAGAGGAGGTAATGAATCAACTTGATTCTTAATAAAAATTATTATTCATATATTAGATTTACCATTGAGAGAGGATGATGTGATTTGTATTGAGAGCGAAGATAAAATTGACAATAAGTTTGAAGGATGTGTAATGAGGACAGGTCCAGAATTAGATGAAAACCGAAGTATGGATGAATCAAACCATGATATCGAAGAAACTGAAATTGATAACGGCCATTGTAGTGAGAAAACAAAAAATAAACAATACTCTCATTTTGTAGGCATTTTGTATGATCTGTAATTTTGTAGACATATATACTATGTATGTAATGGATGTATCATGTTGTACGTCATTTTGTATGTATGCATTGTGTAACATTTATGCCTTCGAATAAACGTAATCTAATTGGCGGTGTTGATTCCGGAATTTCAAATTTACACGAATTTCGGCCTTTCATTGACAAAAAATTCTTCCACGATTTTAATTTTCGATACTTCCATTTTCAATTGCTGACCACATTTCTTGAAATCATTTGATTTCAAGTTTCTTTGCGTTGCATTTCGCCATTTTCATTGTTCATATAAGGGACCGGTCCGTAATTTTGCTTTTGTTTTTGAAGCATTTCATATATGGCCCAATAAATCGAGGTTTATGGGCATGGCAGTACATATCGAGTTATAGTGCTAGTGGCAGAAGTACTTTTTTCATTTTTAACCAAATTTTACTCCACTCGAGGTTTAGTGCTATGGCATATAATCTGAGAATATACGGTATTTGCACGCAATAATTCCACATTTCTAAGGTGAGTTTTGAAAAAATATTTGTGAATATTTTATAAACAAAAAGAACATTTTACTTTGCGTTTAAATTCAACTGCTTGCAATCGCTTTTAAATGTGAAAAGAAAGCACGAAAAACTTTGTTCAATCAGCTGATCACCGTTCGAATGGCGATGGAACAATAAACATGCATGGCGGAAATACATTTTCTGAGGCAATAATGAATCTGTTGAATTAAGTTTGCTCACTACATCTCCAAAGAATCAAAGTTAGAATAATGTTGAAGTGTATGTTTGCTTGCGACATACTTAAAAATTATTTATTGAAGAATTCTTTCTAACTTCTTTTTGTTATAATTAACACAAAAGCAACTTAATTAACTTGTAATGAAATAGTCACATGAAAAAAATTGAAAAACTATTCTTCACTCTCTTAAACACATTTTGCTATTCACCTCCACTCGAATATACTGAAATCTGTTTATTTTGTGACGATCAGACCCTATCGTTACAGTAATTTAGATCCGATGAAGGCGCAACGAATTTTTAGAGTAAGAAGAACACTTTATTATTGACAAAACACGAGCAAAATGCGTTTTAAGGCGAAAAAGTAAACGAAAAGAAACGTCGGCGAAAGAGCCAAATATGCATTTTATATGCGTTTCTTAAATACAAATTATTGCTATCGCATTGGCAATAGCCTATGTGGTCATCCTTTGCTATGTTCAAAGGGCGAGAGTGCAAAGATTTACACGCGTAAATCTTTGTACGATGATTGTTGGTGATATCGCTTGCATTGTGGCGAGCATACACGCCACAACTTAAACAAAATTGATAACTGTGCTTGATTTTACTTTTAAATTTTTAATTTTGTCGCGATCAAAATTGATGCGATTCAGATTGATAAGATATTAAATGATTGATCCGGAACAAACATTCTTTCCGAAACTATTTGTCGTTTAGAATTCACCGTAACATATACATTCATCGAACTGATTTTACTGAAAACTTAGATTATGCGAAATGAAATGAAATGAATTTAAATTGTCCATTAGCAATGAAATTCTTTAATGAATTTGAATCGCTCAAAGCACTACGATGTAAGAAAAGGCAAATATTATCGCATCGTTTCACTTTAGCATCTTTTGCCCGTTCAATTAATTCAAAAGCTTTCTCTATCTCTTCATTCCATTACTTTTGTGCGAATTGCAGTCGTTTTTTTACTTTTAAAAAAGAAAAATTAGTTGAATTAAAAAGAAGCAATCAAAATTATGCGTACAAAACTGTTGAATGGAAATGCGAGAAAAAACAAATAAATGAAGACGTGACTTGTGAGAGGTCTATTCGCCGCTAAAGTTTACAGCGTTTTTCATTTACGAAAGAAACGAGCGATAAAAGAATTGTAGAAAGTGACAAAACGCTGCTTTATAAATGAAAGCGAAATAAATAAATTGAAACTCTTCTCTCGTACAACGAAATGAGAGAAAGCGAGTGAAAGTTTTTTCTCGTTTCAGTCGCTGCTTTCCAAAGAAACTTGAAGCTAAAGAGAGAGAGAGAGAGAGAGAATTCAATCTTATAAATTTAATTTAACACCTTAACCTTTTTTCCACTTCTCATTATTTGTTTTGTTATTTTCTATCTTTTTCGACTCAATTTATACACTAAATTGGCTATGTTTGTAAGCATCTTTCGCTGTTTATCGCTCACTTTTGCTCAATACGAGAGATGCACACAATCTACTGCTTCTTCAAAGTCTACACATTTCTTTTAAGCTTAAATGCTTGTAAGATTTTCGTATTGGAACACTTTCACTATAATAAAAATTTTTTACGTTCTATTGGAAAAGGTTTTAACTAAGCAGTGAAGTGGGCTTATATATTTGAAACTTTTGCTTTCCACCTATACACAGTTCATGTGTAATTGCATTATGAATCTTCTCTATTTTTATATATTACCTTCAGAACATATTTAAATTTTATGTGTCATATGAAGACAATTAGATTGATTAAGCTTCTTCTCTTTCAAGTCGAATTTCCATAAAACCATCAAGCAGATCAAATTCAATTAAAGGATTTTTGGCATATTTTGTTTCAATTCGAAATTTATTTTTTTTTCAAAGAGTAGCCAAAGTAATGATGAATTCGTGCGAAAATGAATTCACCAAAGCACATGTGATAAATCTTATAGAGTAAACACATTTACTTTAAAAGATGAAGCATCTTCGTTTTATTTGTTTGTTTAGTTTTTTTGCTATATGATTATTTTGTGAAACAATGCTGAAACAAAATCCATTTTTGTCTCGCTCGCCTCCTTATTGCAACACAAAAAACGAGTGAATTCAAGTAAATTGCTGTAGCACAGTGATAACAAACTATGAAAATCTTTCTTTATTAACGTCAGTTGAGAGCGAGAGAGGAGAAAGGGCGAGAGAAGCAAAACTTTTTTTCCTTATTCACTCGCATCGATTACGAAATACAAGCGATGAGATTATTTACAGCGTCGAGAACTCAATAATGATTTAGTGAATAGCAGCAAATCAGTGAGTACGTTCTAAACGAGCTTTTTCAGCTGTTAAAAATTGGCGTTAACGATTGAAATGAACATAACTTTGTCGCTTCACTTTTTCAAACGCTTCTAAACTATTCTTCTCATTTCGCGTTGTTTCGTGTCTAACAAAAATGTGAAGAATGCGAGCATTACAAGCAAAAAAAGAAAAATTACTCTCACAATGAAATGATAATCGATACAAACGAGTGCGTTTGTTTAGGCGGAAAATGTTTAGCCTCTTTCTTTTTTCATATAATCTTCGCGTTAATCAATCGCGATTGTTTTCAATCAGAAGATCGCGCGCAAAAAAAAAATCGCTACACACTAACATTAGTCGACTATAATTTTCGTTTTGCTTTCATTTCGTCATTAAACATGTAGACATTGGGCGTTAATCGAGTTACGTGAATTATTGCGCCACTTTTTCATTTAAAAAATAATCGACTTAACTGCGGTTGACATTCACTTATTTCTCCAAAAAAATTTATGTGCTTTTGTCTAACAATAGAGCAACTTTGTTTTGATCTATGCGACGAGCGGCGATGAAATTTATGCGCTTTTCAACAAAAGCATTTTCTCAACATTTAATGTGTAAGCGCTAAATTCCTTCACCGTCCACTTTTCCGATTTCATTTTGCTGATTAGAGTTTACTTTTTACGCTTTAAATTTTATTTCTTATCTTACTAGTCATCTTAAGCTGATTCGAATGTTACATTCAATGAAAATTCTGATTTAAATTATCATAAACCATTACAAACTGTCCCAAATTTTCTAATTTCAAAAATAGTTTCAAATTATACTAAACAATTCACTTCATGTGCCAGTATTGGGCGAAATTGTATGCATTGAAAGCAAACAAGATTCGATTCATGAATATTTTTGACAAATATAATCGTTGTCATGTGCAGAAGCAAACCTATCGCATGAATCGGTCCTTTTTACTGTCGATGTTTCAATTTCGCTCAATACACTGCTTCTTTGGACAGAAAAAAGCTTCACTTCGCGGCGGAGTTTGTTTAAAGTAATCAGAAACTTTTTTTATGTCCACACTCTACAGATTTTAATGGCAAATATTTTTTCAGAAATAAGAATTCTAAAGGATTCTAAAAATGCCTCTTGTTTGAGACCATACTGATCGAAAAAATTGTTTCTTGAGAAAGAACTGCCTTTTCTCCATTTAGTTATACGATATAAAGCTAATCACATGATTTTTTGAGGTTTTTTTTATTTGTTGTTTTTCTTCTCTGGACGGATTTAGCGGTTAGAAATAATAAAAATGTTAGTCAAAGTCATATCAAATGAAGAGAAAAGAAAGAAAGCCAAGAAAACAGTCAAATTCATTTTGGATGAAGTAGAGTTTATTTAATAACCAAGCTTGTTACCACATGTTGGCAGTTAATAATT
Source organism: Dinothrombium tinctorium (assembly GCA_003675995.1). Classification (NCBI taxonomy): domain Eukaryota; kingdom Metazoa; phylum Arthropoda; class Arachnida; order Trombidiformes; family Trombidiidae; genus Dinothrombium; species Dinothrombium tinctorium. The sequence continues at coordinate 17,447 of NCKU01000125.1, read as the reverse complement.
CTTAGCGACTCTCAAACTATAGGAAAAATAACGTAGATTTAATGTCACGACTTATTTCTTCGATATTAAAAACTAAGAGAGCTTTCTTCAAACAAGTGAACAATAATATACGAGGCTGTATCAATATTCAAATGTGTAATTTTTCTTTATTTACTCATTGTTTATTGCATTCTGTCGATAAACTCGCTATATAATAACTTTTATCTAGATTAAGTGCTAAACTGAGTTTTTGATTTTAATTCACATTCGTGCTAGCGACTGTTTTTTTTTAAATTGAATGTGAAAAATGCGAAACGCGAAGAAAAAATGAGAATAAATTTCATTGATGCATACTCTTTACATCATTGTTACAATTTTTCTTTTACATAAATCAAACTCTTATCATCCTTCGGGAGCAATTGTGTCCACACGAGACAAAGAAAAACTAAGATGACTACAAGCGATAGCTCATTTGATTTAAAAATCTTGCCTTTGATAGAATACCCCATTGCGTGATGTGTAACTTTAAATGTATGATTCCCGAATGGATTGTGTGGTCAGCGAATCGAATGATATCGATGAAGCGAAGATATTTATCATCGCAATCGATGCGCCGAAATGTTTTGTCTAAATTAAGCCGTGAACTACACGTCTGAGATTCATTGTTCACCGTTTTTCAATGTTTAATGAAAATTTATCGAAACGAGCTTCACTCTCAGCACTTTCATTTTCCGCTTTTCAGAGTGTGTTTTCAAATCCATTACTCTAAAGCAATTTGACACATTCTTCCATCGCGTGTCCACAGCAGATACAATAAACTGCGTCGAGTTCATTTTTTACATTCAAAATAATATTCAATGTCAAAATATGAATTATCTCCTTGAAAAGCATATAAAAAGTGTTTGAATTATATTTTTGATATCGGAATTTCTCGAATGCAAGCTATGAGAATTCTTTTAAAATTTTTGAAAACTTAAGATTTTGGTATTCAACTTAAAACGTCATTTAAGATTAACATTTACGTTTATGTAAATTGAGTAAGCTTAAAAAACAAAAATTAACCAACTTTTTCGTAAAATGTGATAATCCATAAAATGAAAGTTGAATACGAACTCTAATGAAACCGAATTGAAACCAAGCTAAACACTAAACTGATAAAAATGTTTAAAAGCTTAAATGCATTTAAGCTTAAAGTTTCAAGCACAGAACATGAGATCAATAAAGAGAGCAGATTTTCAGTTTGAAGACAATGAACTTTTAAGTTGAATGAATATCAAGCTTACTTAAATTAATAAAAAAAAATCGATTTTTTCTAGCAAAATAATTTTAAAAAATTCAAAGTTCAGATATTTAAATCACCTTTTGAAATGCAGCCATTCATTGATTGAAAATAGCATATTTCATACAATAATACAATAAGCTTTATAAAAAGACTTAAGTGAACGATTCTTTCATTTTCTATTAACAAAATGAAAACATTTTTCGTTTTATCAACTGTTTTGAAAATGTTTGAGTAAATACGACGAGTTTTAAATTGATCTTCGATTTAGAAAGTGTGCCATGTTACTTTATTGTGATAGATGTGAATGCTGCGAACAAATAGATCTATCTTTAAAAAAAAATGTCAAAAAATTTGTTTCGATAAAAAATGAGGCGATAATTCAAGATGCAATCTTTGTAAAAAACGTTCGTAATTTTGTTTCTTTCTTCTCTATTTTGTTATCGACAAGCAGATCAAAATTTGATGCAGTCTACTTTCTGCTTTTAGCCAATCGAAGCAAACTCAAGCATTTTGTCGAGTATTCAATTTGACTGATTTGAATTTGAGTGCTTCTCTGATGGCAGCGAGTTCATAGGGATGAACATTCTGCGAAAGAATTCGATCCACAAAGTATGACACTTTTGTTTTAAATTGAAATGTTGAAAATAAAACTAAAAATGAAACTGACTTCCTTATCTTCGAAACAATGTTGAAATGCGACTGAATTTCGATTTTTTTCTCAACAAAACTCTAACCTGCCCAAAAGCGAGTTTTCATTGCTACCAATCCTGCCTTCAATTTATCTGCTATTTTGCTTTATCGATTGTTGAACGTGAAAAGTTTTAGGCAGCTACTTTATTGATAAAATACTTGTTTGTAAGTGAATGAATCGATCGAAAGGCAAATTTTTATTCTCTAACAAGTTGAGTTAGCGACATTAATACAAAATTTGTTTTCTCAAATTTTCAAATGAATTGCTTTTTCACTCTCCCCGTTTTTGTTGGCTGAAAAGTAAGTTTACTACTTTTTCACATCTTTTTGTTGATTATTAGGAAAGTGATACCATTTTTTACTAACTCCTCAGAGCTTTGCTCAAAATGTGTCGCATTTTATTCTTCGCTAAATTAAGGTTCCTTATGTTGAGTCTTTTTTGTAAAAACTAAAAGCTCATGAGCTCAATCATTTAAAAATAAGAGAAGACCGAAAGTCAAATTCACATTCTATAGGAATATCATTATTTCGTTATTACAGCAAAGCAAAATTTAACAAGCAAGAAAATTTTTCTACAAATTTTCAAAATTGATATTTTTGAAAAAAAGACTTTTTTAAACATATTTAAACTCTAATCTCTTGAATTTTTCTATTTTGAGAAGTTTCTCTATTCGAAGATTTAAGTTTTTTCAACGAAATGAAAAAAGTTTTGTTTTCGTTCTATGACAAATAAAGAATTGTACGATTTTCTTTTTTGTACACCCTGCATACATTTATATTAATTTGCTATATTTTTATTTTATTTTATTTTATTTTATTTTATTTATTTGCTATTCAAAACAAGTTTTTTTCGATGTATTTTTTGCTGATAAAATAGCAAATTAAAGTGAACAAAGCTGTAGAAATAACTTTTGTATGAAGATGGATGAAAAAGGAATGAGTGCTTAATGCTACTTTTTGCATAAACTTTAAAATGATTGATTAAGTTAATTGTTAATTGTTGAAATCTTAAAACATTTCAACTAACTTGTCTATCAAAGTGTAACAAACTGAGCACAAATGACTAAATCTTCAAATTTTTTAAATCAAGTTAGAGATAATGAAAATACAGAAATCATTCAGATGCAGAATAACTTGAACAGCAAATTTAAATTTTATAAGAAAATGGCTAGGAGATGTTAAGTTTTTATTAATTTCTCTTTGTGTATTTTTATTTTTTGAACAAACTTAAGAACCATTTGTTAATTGCGAAGAGCAAAGAAGCTTTTATTTTCCAAGCATCGTAAATGTTTAGTATGTAATAAAGTGATTCAAATGATCAATTAATAAAAGCTAAATGTTGAGTAATGAAGAGAAGCATTTTCCGCTGCATTTCGGCAAAGAAAACACTGTCGACATTTGAATAATTACAGGCCGACATGAAAACACTTTTCTCGCTGTTGTCAACGAAATTTATATTTATTTCGACACATTTTCAGCTTTGATTTCAAGTCGAAAATGTGATTTGCCAAAATATGATTCATGAAGCGTAGATCAGTTATCGTATCGTATTACGTGCATTTCTTTGCTTTCAGCGGCAAAAAATCAAAGTAAATACATCAATTTATTTACCGATGCGCTGTTTACGATTGCGCCTTTTGCATTTTGCTAACAAATTGCTGCTATTCAAAAAATCTTTTTGACTAAAAATGTTTATTTGAGAAAGCGGAAGAGAAAGTAAATGCGAATGAAAGCAAAAAAATTTATAAGCAGCTCGAGAAGAAAGAAATTTATAAGCACGAGACGAATAAATTAATGAAGTCGTACGTGAGCAGCGATATCTTAGCCAAAAAATGTGTCACTTTCTCCCTTTCCTGCTATACGACGAAGCGAAAGGAAAGCAGAAATAAACGAATCCAAACGTACACACTGTTAAAGATCAATTTGAGAGCAAAGAAAATAAGCTGAACTCATTTACTGCGCTTTCGTTTTCTGAGCGGTGAACAAGAAGACAACGATTTTCTTTTCTCTTCATAAAAATACATTGCGAACGAATCTCTTCAAAAAAAAGCGGCAAACGAAGTAAATTGAGATTTGAAAGTCGTCGAAAGTTTTACTGAAAAAGGATTGAAAATTTTAAAATTTGAAACACAAAAAATTATCAAATTTTTATCCCGTTAAATGTACCAAAAATTATTCGCTTCGATCGCGATGAGTTGATTCGCTTTCATACTTTTTACGATCATCGATTTTTTGAAAGTAAATCGAACAAAGTTAGCTTAACTTATTTGATTTATGAATTTCAAATCATTCTAAAACGTTCAAATTTTATTGAATTTCTCTATTAATTAAGATTTTTAATTTTCAATCTCTTGTACTACTTTCGGCAACAAAGTTTCGTATATATACACAAAGCTAGCATTACTCCAAAACAAAATTTATTCTCTCCACTATAAACCATAGAATAGATTCACTAGACAATTAAAAAGAAGAAAAAAATTTTTCCGAGTTTCAACTTTTTTTTTACTTTATCTAGAATTGACTTTATGTGTTGAAGCTAGAATCAAAACAAATAGCAAGGGAAATGAAGTAAATGAAAGTGTGAATGATATTCATTTTTAGTTTGAATTTTTAGCTTTTTCTGCACCATAAGCTTTAATGGTTCGAAGCATAAAACTTCTGACACATTAATTTGATATCTTTATCATTCATAACCTATATTATCAATTTATTTTTCTTGTTAGAATAACATTCTCCGCTTGTATAATTAACGGGAAGCTGTTGACAAAATGATAATTATAGAAATCAGAAGTTAAAACTGGCAAACGTTGCGTTCTTTTAAATTAACAAAACTCAAACTGTGAAAGCGCTTTTACAGTACTCGCTATACAGTGAAGTGTCATTACAGTTGCAGGCAACTTTTATGTCTATGGTGAAAATTTAGCTTAATTATCTTCGCGCCTTATCTCATTTGATTTTATCTTATCTGATATATTTAATTTATTTTACATGAATTGTTCTCTTTTCTTCCATCTCTTCACTCGAAATGATAAGAACTCGACTTGAATTAAATCTCATTTTAGAAAAATTGTTTTATTTTCTCCTTTTTTTAATAAAAAAAATCGACTTTCAAACTTTTGAGAATTAAAAATCAATTTAAAAATCTGTTTCAATGTTCTCATACTTCAAAATCAATTTTTACGCTTGAAAAAAAATTAAAATTGCATTAAAATGCGAAAAATATCGATTGAATTCAAATATAAGTTTGAAACAAAACGCAACTCTGTGAATTCATTTCTGTTTTACGAAAGATTACTTTTGTGTAAAAGCTTGACTCGAGTTTAATAGTGCAACATACAAATGGATTGTTTTCGTGATCATTTCGAAGTGTTACGCTTTTAAATACTATTTTGTAGTATTTGAAGCAAAGCAAACACGATATCAGTGAATGCAATGCTCAACTTTTTTCTTCACACACATACAGCGAAGTAAAGCGTAATGATTTTTCTGTTGACGCTATCATTCATTTTCATTTGCCGCGTTTGCTTTGCCTTCTCTCTCTCTCTCTCTTTCTTTTTAAAGCGCAAAACGTTTGAATGAAAACGATCTTTTCAAATATATACACACATAACTTTTAAATTAGCTTTTAGAAACTTTGAAAATGCAGCGAAAAACACAAATAAGTGAACGCTTCGATTGCGAACAAATTGTCGAAGCATTTCGCAGCGAGAATTTGCTCGACTGTTCAAATGTGCTCCATCAGTATTTACACTTCTTTAATGGCAAGTTTTATGCTCGAATTCACGGCAAAAGAAAATTGTGACTTTTATGCATTGATCGTCTACATCGCTACTACCATTGTTAACTCTATTAAATTGTTAAGAGTTGCAATCATTGAATTTATTTGCAGGCAAACAAACATTTAAGAGAATATTGTGTTTGAAAAGTTTAAAACGATATACTCGCAAACTTTAAAGGTGAAAATTTTCTGCGTGAATGCACCAAAAATAATTTACACACTCATAAAATCTTTCTCTCCTCTTTTCTCTCTTTCTCGATTAAACTGTCCTCATTTCAGTCGAAAAATACATTTTCATGTAATATAAAGCTTTCGAAATATGAAACTTTTCATCAGTTTGAAGTGAATTATATTTCGTGAACATAAATCATTTGAAAACGCGTGAATTATGTACGCATTTAATCGTGAACAATTTTATTCTCAAAGGCGTTAATGCGCAAATTTTGAATGAAAACAGTCGAAATGAAACAAAATTCTCTTCACTCTAATATGCTAGAAGAAAAGTGGAGAAAAAAAAGAGGCGAGAAAGAAAATGGCTCATTATTAGTATAATAGAATTAATCTATCTGAAAGAAAGCTTTTAAACGTAGCGAAGTGAAGAGAAAAAATGAGAACAATTTAATTTATAGCGTAAACCGTTAAACGATCTTTTTTTCGAAACTACTTTATTACCTCGCAACTGTTGAATCGATGCGAAATATGCGCGCGTTTGTTTATATTCACTCAATCGGTGCGATGCTTTCGATCAGCTCCTTTTACTCTTTTTTCGCATTTAATTGCAAAAAATTGATTGAATATATTCGTGAAAAATGAGATTTTTTCTTACAAAAGTAAATAAAAGTAGTCAAATTTTGGTAGAAATTCTTCAATCAATGCAAACATTTCTTCATAAATATGATGCAAATGGTTTTTGACAGCAAAGAATTCGAATATCCAACTAATATTATTAAAAATGTTACCTAATCAAATTTCTAGGCAATAGTTCGGTGGACATTCTTCACTCTTCTCATTTACGCCGGAAAAGAAAAACAAACAAAAGCTTTTACTCTCTTGAAACATCGAAAATAATGTTAAGTGAAAATTTTTTATTATTTTTCCTTTTTTCGTTCAAAACATTTATCAAAATTAACATTAAAAAACAATATTAAAATCGGAACATTCAATTCGCTTGTCGATAATTTGATGCGACTGGAAGCGAAAGACGCTCGCACTTTGCATTCGGCGCGTTGAATGACTAAATCAAAAGAAAAATTTTAGTGTCATTCAGTTTCTGTAAATTTAATGCGATAATTGTTTTGCTTTACCCGTTTAACGAACACCGGTGTATCGTAATTGTGAATTGTGCTCGACACGGTTGATGAAGTTCTGTTTATAGGATGCATTTTGTACGTTTCTTCCATCTCAACGTTGGTGTCTATATTGTAGTCAGTAACACGAGAGAAGGCATACGGCGATGGATAATAAATAACATCTCCTGAATCGAGATTCTGAATTTGATCGAAACTCAAACGAGCATCAGGTATGTTCGAGCTTGCTTTCAGCGATACGACGCTCGTGTCCGCAGGCAGTGAAACATTTTCACCTTTAAACTCACCATCACTTACACTTGTGCTTAAGTTTCGATCGTATCGCTTTCCGTTGCTCCTTCGCACTCCGTACGACTGCTTGAAGCGAAAACAACAAACGATTGTCGCTGCGATGCTCGCAACAAGCAGCAAACAAACAATGGGTAGAATAAAGTTCAGCTGTTCTACGATCCATTTTTCAAACGTTGGAAGTTTCATCGAAGTTTCAGCGTTACTACGTATCAATAGCGGAGGAATGGTTGCTCCGCTCATTAGCAAAGTTGAAAATATATACTCGGCGTCGGTTGTGCCCGCATCATTAACTGCTCTCATTAACAAACTATACCAAGTCCCCGGATGTAGACTCGAAATGACCAATGTTCCGGTTTGCTCGGCATCGCTCTGCTTGAAATGTGTCCACTCCTTATCTCCCTGCTGCTTGAAATGAATGTCGAACGATGTAATTGGACACTGCGCTATACTGTGCCAAGCGTCTAGATTCAGCGAAACAGTAGTAGAATTGGTTGCCAGGAAAGCTGATTTTTCGGGCGCAACAGGAGCTGTAAAAAAAATGAAAGCGTCGTATTAAGAGAATGAAAGTAGAGTCACTCGATATGGTCGCTGTAAATTGACAATAAGATTGTTGAGAAGAGAAAAGAGAGATCAGCGGACATTTTGGCGAAAAAATTGCATTTTTCACAGTCATAAAACGAGCGAAAATAACACAATTTACAGTCGAAAAAAATGTTAAAAACCTGAGCCTTCAGTTTTCGTGTGAACGATTTCACTCGGATCTCCAACACCGGCCTCGTTGATTGCTTTCACAAAAACGCTGTATTTGGTGCCGCATTTTAAATCGGTAATCGTAAAGCTTTTCATTGCGCTCAGATGCTTGAGAATCCATTCGCTGTCTTCATCTTTGTAATGAAGAATAAAACCTTTAAAGAAAAAAAGAAAAGAAGCGAAAAAGCAATCAGAGGCAAAGTAGGAGAAAAGATGTGGAGGTAAGCGCACGGAGCAATTCACTTAATAGCAGCGCACCTGTAATTGGTTCATCTTCTAAGGTCCATTCAACTTCGATCGATGTGGTCGCTGTTTTAATAATGTTAACAACAGCTGCTTTCGGCGCATCAAATTTAAGTGTTTCTGCAACTATCACATCACTAAATGGGCCATTTCCTGCACTGTTAAAAGCTTGAACTTTCACTTCATATTTGGTCGCTTTTCGCAGTCCGTTGATATGACATTCTTCACGATTGCTTTTGGTCGCTTCGAAAGTTTTAAAATTGAATTTCGATTGCGACGCGAATACTCTGTATGCTACATAATAGCCTTTTATTGTTATAGTGGATTTATGCTGCGGTGGATTCCAAGACACTCTTAAGGAGGACGAACCTGTTGATTTTGCCTCCATTGATGATGGCGGTAATGCAGGCGGTTCTTCGAGAGTTTTCGCCGTCAATATTTCGCTGTAATTGCTTGGGCCTAAACTATTTTTGCACAAAATTCTGATATTATACGATTGAGAAGGTAAAAGATTGTCGAGGACCACATTCAAACTGGTGGCTGGTTTCGTTATTTTCTCCGATTTATAAGTCCACGTAAGTTCTTCACTACGTTTGTATTCAATATCGTACTCAAGAAGAGGCGAATTACCATTGTATGGTTGACTCCAGGATATTGTCATCGAGTTGCTGCTTACTGTTTGAACGTTGAGATTGAACGGAGCTTCAGGCGGCTCCTGAACTATAATGCGATAGCTCATTTCATCGATCCCGTAACTATTGGATGCTGTGCAAGTAAATAGAGTCGAGTCTAATCTTGTAATAAATTTAATTTCTAGCATTGTCCAGTTGCCATTAGAGCTCACTTTGTATCTCGTCGAATCCATTATTTGCTGCAAACTTAAATCATCTTTCTTCCAAATATAAGAAATTGGCGTGTTGCCCGTTGCATTGCAATACAAATGCAATGAATTGCCTTTTCGCACAACTTTAGACACAAACTTCTCGGTGAATCTCGGCGGACCTATTCGAATAGACATCATTCACGCTGTGAATGTAAATCACACGAACACATATACGCGCATAGAAACAAAAGAATTCGAACTTACTATTTACTTTAAGTGCGATTACTTTACTCAAACTCGGATTTATGGTATTCGATGCTTGGCACATGTAATGTCCTCGATCCGAGTGCTCTACTTGATTGATTAAAAGTGAACCGTTTTCCAGAATATGTATATGAGGATTGCTAATGATCGTTTTGAACGGCGACACTTTCCCAGCGGCATTGTCCTCCAATCTCTTCCAACGAATTTGCGGCTCGGGAAAACCATTCGCTTGACAGTCGAGCACAAGCCGCTGTCCGAGTAATGCTTCGGTGTCACTCGGTTCTTTAACCCAAAACGGAGGCACTAAAGAATAAAATTTGATTATTTCAAAACTTTTTTTTTCTTACTTTTTTTGATCGAAAATAAAAATTGAAGAAGTGATAGATAAGATTGAGTATTTAAATTTTTTTAACTTGAATACTAAAAAATAAAAAAAATTTCATCGCTTATCATGCAGAAAATAGCTTCGAGTATTTCGGTAAAGAAGCAAGAGAAAAGAATGCTGCTGCTTCAACTGCCTTCTATAGTAAGTATTTTGTCGGCGAAAAAAAAGTTTTGCGGCACTAAATTGATTTCGCGTAAAATTTGTTTGCGGAAAATCGCTAAGCAGCGTTCGCATCGTTGGCGTTTTGTGATTGTAGAGTAGTACAAACTGAATAATCGAAGCGCACATCGATTTCAAACGTTGAATATAGCGAAGTGAAAGTAAAACGCATCATTTGCAAAACATATGTTGCAGATTTTTGCCGCTGCACGAAAAGAAAAAAAATGTACAACAAATTGACTACAATTCGATGAACAGTAAATCAAATGCGAAATATATGCACTTTTAGCTATAGTTTCAGCTCATTGTTTTCGCTGGAAAAAGAAAAAACACACAACAAGAAATGGTAAGAGAAATGAATAGCGAAAGCAAGAAAGAGAATTGTGACGAAAAAAGTTTGTCACATAATATTGAATTTAATAACAGCACGCCGAAGAAAGCAAAAGAGTGATGGTTTTATTTTCGCTGTTTGGCAGCACATAAAAATAAATACTTTTGTCAAACGTGTACGATATTAAGTGCGAAACATTTCACACTTTTCAACTTTATTTTCTACTTTTTTTGCGAAACTATATTTTCGCGAAATCCGATCAAACGATTCAATGAAATTCTCATATATAAACAAAACATTTCTGTCGCCAAATTTAATCTTTTAATCTGAAACAAATCGAATTCTTTGCTTGCGAAAAGTTTGCAAAAACTTTTGCTTCACAATTCTCCCAATTTCTATGGTTTTATCGTATTTTTGCTCATTTGCTTTGTCTTTCTCTTTGTTTTTGCCAAAAATTAGAACAAATAAAATATATAAAAGCAAAAGTGAGCGAAAATTTTCGTCCAGAAAATTTTATATTACATAAGCCGCTATAATTGGTGAAACGCTTTAAGTCTAATTTTGTATTTACACGGCAAAATTATTTTAATTGCGAGAATATTATTTTAATTGCGACAATTAATTGCGAGAATATTTTCAAAATTATAAAAAACCTTTTATACCTAATCAATATTTCGCATTATTTATTCAAGATAAACCGCTAAGCAAGTCCGTGTGATTTTCTCCTTTCCTCTATGTTGAACGATTTCAGCTTTCACAATAAAAAAATTTCTCGCCTTTTCCAGTTATTATATAACTGGTTTAGAGCGAATAAGAATATATTTTATATTTATTACAAAAGTTTCATACTGCGGAGAAAAGAGCATTTATTATCGCATGAGATGCACTATGTTATACGGAGAACAAAAATGTTACGCTTTGCAGTGAAGTATGATTTACGTATGCGAAACTTTTTTTTGCCTCGTATTCATCAATCTCATTCGTTCAATAAATCATCGCATCGAACAATGCAGAAGTCACAATGTCTATATTAAATTTCTATGTCTATATTAAATTTAAAAATTTTAAAAATTAGATTGAGCGTGAAAGTAATGTAAAACTCGAACGTATAATTTATTACAGTTAAGATTTTATTAGTAGTGGGCAAGGAGATATAACATGAGATACCAGAATTAAACAACTTAATGTATGTAGTAGGTATTAATATGTCATAAATTGTAATGCTTTTCAAAGTTTGTAATGAAATTTTAATTTTTAATTGGAATTTCATAAACAAAAATTATTAATGTGTATCATGTAGAATTATGTTTGCTTCATAGTATTAGTAATTCTATCATTTTAGTTATAACAGCATGCAAACGATCCATGAATAAACATTTTGAGAGCATAATAAATGAATAAAATTTGCCAATTTAAATGGAAGTTAGTAAACCACTCGGTTAATTATTCGATTGTTAGTACATCGTTTATCAATTCGAGACGAGCAGAAGGAATTTTTCTTTTTACAATCTAAAATAAATTGCAAAAATAGAGTAAAAAGCAAACTGTGGTTTAATTGCACGATTAAGTCACGTACATTGTATAAGAATTTGTCTCTATAAATGTCGTTTCGACGACGAACGAAAAAAGAGGAGCGCCGTAAATTCGCGATAAGTAAGAAGCGCGCTTTTTTGCACACTTTTTCGCATCGATTACTGAATAAAAGTGATGAGATTATTCGTAGAGAAGAAAAGCCGTTAATGATTTTGTGAATAGCATCGAATCAACGAATACTCTTTGAAATGAGCCTTTTCGACAGTTAAAATTGGCATTTACGGCGAAAAGTCCAAACAACTCTTTCGCTACCTTCTCGCTTTACGGAGCACAGACGACTGACTTCTCTTGTACTTTTGCTTTTATGAGTCCAACAAAAATGCCGAAAATGCGTGTAGCTTGCACAAAGGTAAATTTGTACGCAATAAAGTTTGCCTGTAAACACATTGGCAGATAATCAATTCGGAAAAAATTTTTTTCTATGCTAGTACATTCGAATAATAGCGAATGTGATTTTTTTCGCGTCTAATCAAACAGTGAAGAAAAGGACGCAACATTTTTTCCTTTCATCTTCGCTGTAAAAGCTCCTGCATCCGTCTTTTCGCTTTCAGATTCAATGAAAAGATGGATTTAGCTTTTTACGGAAATAAAATCGTCGTCGAAACATAACACATCTTGATTAACGGCAATTCACACTGACGCTTGTTAATGCATTCCGTGTCCAGACACACTATACGCACATAATTGAATCGTGACGTTTCTCTTAATGCAATTACAACAACAACAAAAAAAAATTATTTCACGATACGAGCGAGAAGCAAGCAAGAATTGTGTAGGTGTTTATAATTATTGTCAATTAATTTTTTCATCGTAAAGAATTTTAACTTTCACGATGGATCAATAAGCAGAGTTTGGACAAAACATGAAGCTCAGTAAAATTGATTTTGCCTGAGCTGAGAATCATATGAAAGCTTCATGTTTTCTTATTCTTATCGTTGAATTTAAATCATTTTATTTACGAGTCAAGTGTGTGATTCATGATCATAAAATTTCTTTGAAGTGTGTCAAACTGCTTTTAAGTTCTTGCTAGAAGCTTTTAAAAAATCAAAAAACTGAACTGCGAGTCTTCTTGCTTCGAAACTAAACGTCTGAAAAGAAAAATTTTTTTGCTTTTTATTCACTTGTAGTGAAACATTTTATTTAGACTACGATATTGGATTTCGACTGGATCGACTGCTTTAAAAAACATTTTTCTCATCATGTCTGAAAATTGAAATATGTCTTCTTCGTATTTTTCATGTCTCTTGCTTTATACTCATGTTCAAAATATTTCCCCTCTCGACGTGTCCAAAAAAATTGAGAAAAATTCAGGAAAAAATAAAAAATTTTGAAAAATTCTATCAAAAAGCAGGCGAAACAATAATTTTCACTAGTGGAATAAAATGAGACAGCATTGATAATTTTGTCAATAACAGAACATATCAAGTAATCAATTTGGTGAAGCAAAATTAGACGATACATTAGGCGAATAGAGGAGAGGAAAAATGGAGAACGAAGTTAATCGCATCGTTTAGCTTTGTTAGTATGCAAAGAACGCAAATTGTAGGAATTGATTTTCGTTTGCCGTCAGTCGAACGCGTGATCGGACTTCTTTAGATGATAATTCAAGAAGTGAGACACTACGACGACACTCAGTTTATATTTTTAGCATCTAATACAAATAACGTTAATTAATAGCATTTCATTAGATTCACTGTGCGCTACTTTTGGTTTAAAAGCGAAGGAAGCTTTTCGCTTTCATAAATATGTGCAGAAACGAAAGAAAAAAAAATATGAACACACTGTAGGTTTTGATTTAACTTACAGTGACATTCTATAGTTCGCTGTCATCTTCATTACAAGCATTAATTTCACTCTTTTGTAATCAGATTAATGTTCAAAGCGTGTCATGTCATCGCTCGTTAATAAATTACTTTTTTAAATCGTTTAATTAATAATTGCAGTTTAAAACGTTTCGTTACTTTCATGCTTTTCGCATAGATGTAACATCGAAAATGAATAGTTTTTGTGCTTTTTCAAAATGCTTCAAAAGCAAGCGAATTGCTGATGAAATCTTATCGATCGCGAAATATCGTCGAACTTAATTCACATGTGTGAAGAAACTCACTCACTCCGCGTTTATACGATGTCACAATGTGAAACTCATAGGGTAATAAACTGGAAATATAAGTGATATTGGAAGTATGTGCAAATTGTAGTGGCTTCAATTTACGAGCAGTTGTTTTCAGCAAATTTATACGTTTTTTCGTTCGCAAAAAGTAATAAATCAAAAACTCGACGCACAGTTTTGCTCTTATTTTCCGCTACTTTACGCCGTTCACTTCAACTTGATTTTAAAGAGAGAAGCGCAAACTTTTGTAAATGCAAACGGGGACAACTATATAACGAAGCAGACAAAATACGCAAGGGACACTCTACATTGTAAAGTAAGGAAGTTGAATGAGAAGGAAAGAAGATAAATGAGTGAAAATTTGAAACCACTAACCTTTTACAACGAGCTCTGCAGTGAAATTATCTTTGGACGCTGCGTTTGTCGCTAGACACGTATAATTTCCCGAATGATGCGTGCTAAGCGATCTGAACGATATTGTAGACGAGAAATCGTTTAGCGTTTCGATCGTGATGCGTAGATTTTCGTCTAAAGCGTGACCATCTTTGAGCCAAGTGATGCGAATAGGTGGATCGCCGGACGAAACCGCGCACACAGCTACCGCGCGCATTCCTTCTTCGAGATCTTTAGCGAACGAGAACGGATCGATACGAGGTCCGACTTGCATGAGTAAAAAATGAGAAAAAAAACTTTCATTTTCTTCTCATCAAGAGTTTATTTACTTACCGATTACTTTAATGTAAGTGCTCGACTCGCCCTTATTTCCTCGCTTGTTTTCCGCAATGCAGGTGTATCGACCCTCGTCAAGTTTTCGATTTATGCTCGTTATTAGCAGCGAGCCATTTGAATAAACGCTGTGCTGTCCACTGGCCGGAAGAGTATTATTCTCTGCAAATGCCTATAAGTTAATTTCCATTTTCTTGAACAACGCTGCCCAAACCTTTGAGCCACGAAATCTTCTCAATTGGATATCCGTACGCCGGACAATAAAGATGTAAACTATCGCCTTCTAATGCGGTCACGTTTCGCATCGGCTTCACCGCAGGGGGACCGTAAACATTAACTCGCTGCTGATGTGCAATGGTTGCGACACTATTGCTCGCAATGCACTTGTAAAGACCGCTGTCTTCTGGCTGTACGTTCGTTATATTCACAAAACTGGTCACTTTCTTATCGCGCGTTACATAATCGCCATAACGCACTCGATGCGAGCTCGGAAATGATTGCTCGTCAAGTGTCCATGTTATTTGCGGTAACGGATTACCATTCGCCGAGCAACTCAATGATAAGCTGTTACCCGGATTAAGTGTTTGCTGAGCGAATGTAACATCGAAGCTCGGTCCTTCGTCTGTATGCGTGTTTGAAAGAAAAATAGCAACGATTCAAATAAAGTAAAGTGCTCTCTGTTCATCGCAATGCTTCTAAATGTATGAGCGGGAGGCTTGTAAAAGCGACGAGCAAAGAGAGAGAGAGAGAGAGAAAGCTGTGTGCAAAAAATTGTGCTCGTTTGGCAAAATCGTTTCAACCTGAGTAAATAAAATGCGCTTAATTTAGTTTCTTTTCTTATATCAAATTAAGAGAACGCGAACACAGCAAATTCTATTGATACGTAGCGTTATTGAATTTTGCTTCACTTATCGTTTCGCCATCGAACGAGTCACTTAAAAAAAAGTTCAATATTCACTAACTTTCGGTATAAACACATGCGTCCAGCCAACAACAAACATCGAGAACACGATGCTCTTAACTTTGGATCAACGCTCTGCACAAAACAACTCAACGCTCGATGTACTCAATGTCAGTTAATAATAAAAACAACAAAGGCGGCGAAAACATACACAAATTCCAATTGAGCTTCACTCACCGACGAAAGCAATTTCAACGCTGGCTTGCAACGATTCAAAATCATTTTCGGCGAAGCACTGATAAATCCCGGCATCTTTTCGCTCGAAAGATGTTAGGCGAATCGCGAAGCTATTGAACGCCGTTTTCTCGCTTATTTGTCTTATTTTTAGATCACTTTTTATCTCTTTTATAACTTTGAGGTCTTTTCGCCATCTGATGACATTCAACGGATAGCCTTCTACAGAGCAGTTCACCTGCATCGTTTCACCACTGATCACCGTTATTCTCGGTTTTGATGAATTAATCTTGGCTTTCAACGTTTGTCTGATGATCAGGTTTAGCTCGCATCTCGCATTCCCAACGCTATTCGAGGCAACGCACACATATCGACTGCTATCTGCTACCGATGGCCTCATAATGATCAATGTACCGTCGAGACTAACGATACGGTTGTCGTTTATTAGTGGATGCAATTTTCTATTTTCACTCTCTTTGAACCATTCGTATTTCGGTGATGGATTTCCTTGTGCAGCACATGGTAGTAGCACATTTTCATCGCCTACTTTACCAATTATTTCTGTTGTTTGATGAAAAATTTTCGGTGCCATCGTTCCTCTTCCCTCTGCGTACACATTTAAAAGAGACATTCCACTTTGGCTTATTGATTACAAGCGAACAGCTCTTTTACCCATAACAGTCAATTGTCCCGAAGTTTGACTCAGCATTGTTTTGCCTATAAGCTCGTTTCTTGCTTCGCATCGAAATTTAAGATGAGAATCGCTGAAATCCACTGACCTAATATGTAACTCTCCATCGGGATATGCTGTGAACTTATCTAGCAAAAGAGAAACAATTTATTGTGAGAGTCACTTTGGAAGTGTGGCGCAAAAATTTTCTTTTATCCAACATAAAAGAAACAATAAAAAGCATGAATAATGTCGTAAATGATAAAAAATTTTTATTGCTTTCATTTGGTAAAAATTTCTGCTAAATTTGCATAAATTCAAAAATGAAGTACAAGATTTGCGCATTATTCAAAACTTGCAAACTTCGCGATGCATACGCTCAGATTATTACGACGAAACGATTTATTTACAACAATTTTTCTAAAGCTTTTTTTTTATTTTGCTTCAAAACAAATTTCGTATTTTACGAAACAATTTTGAAGAAAGTTTTTAAGCTAGAAAACTAAAATGCAAAGCCTGTTAACAAACTTGATTAATTGCGCGTTAATCAAGCGTTTAATTAACTGCACTTTAGCGTTGATCGAAAGCGTGTCACATTAAAACCGCGTCAGCAAATAAAAAGTCGATTTTCTAAAATTTTTCTATCGCGCGAAACTTGCTATTTAGTTTCAAAATAAATATTTTCATATGAAGCATGTTAATCGTTTTCATTCAAATTTCTCTATTTGCTAAAAATCAATTGTTTCTCGAAACATTAATAAACGCAAAATAGCTTTTAAAAATAAATAATTAGCACTTCGCATAGTTGAAAATGGAATAAAATCGTGAAAAATGAAAAATTTTTAGTTTCGATTTTTAATAATTTTTGGAAAGGTTTGCGAGAGTGCAATAAAGTTATTATTTTCCAGGTAATATAAAATTTCTGACGTAC
>NCKU01000124.1:0-61236 GCA_003675995.1 Dinothrombium tinctorium | reverse complement strand
ATATTAAGAACAGATTGAGAGTAAGTAAAAAGAATTAAAAAGAGAAATTGAATTTAATAAAATTTATTTTACAAAAAAAAACTATAAGTTTGATGCTTTTCTTAAGGCAATATTTCATGAAACATAAGAATATAAGCAAAAAAAGCGAATTACGTAATATAAAGTGGCATTTTAATTCAAAATTTTTTAAAATGTAGATGAGTTCAGTTCGTATGCTCTTAATGCAGAAATAAAATCATCGAAATTTTGTAAGCACAATTTTAGTATTTGTACAAATTTTGATTAAATTCTGAATATGACAGAAACTTTAGCATATCAATTTACTAATTTAATTAAATGCCCACATGATGCATTGCTTTTGAAGCAGGAAGGCATTTTAATCAAAAACTTTTTTATATTTCATTTTTATTTTACTTTTTCTTGATTTCTTTAGTACCCTTTTTATGTTTTTAACATTTGGAGTTCTTTAAAACAATGAAAATGTGATTACAAATATAAATAAGTTCTTTATGTTGTTAATAAGATTTTATTCAGAAAGGCAATTTTGCTTACTCTTAAGCAAATTACAACATTTCGGACTTCACTCCTTCCATCCATTATCGAGTCAATATTGAAAAAGAAAAAGCGTTTTCACTTTCAACAGATTTAACTTTCGAATTTTCCACGACAACAACCAACTTTTGAAGTTTTTTTTAAATATTTACTTATAACGAATATAAAACATTAAAAGTTTTTTAAAAGTTTTTAGCTAAATAATAGCGAAAGCGTCAAGGGACTGAATGAGAATTACAATTTTCGAGTGAAAAATTCTACTAAGATAAGCCTAATCAAAGATTATTTGACTAACAGAAATTTTTATTAGAGTTTTGAATAAATTTCTAGTCTATAAACTTAAATTATTTTTCAAAATTTTGAAAAATATTTTCTATATTTTAAATATTATTTTCTACCATTTCAGCACATCCTCGATGGAAATGGGCCCTTGAGTCAAAAGCAATATTTTCATCGATTTACTTTTTTTTAATTCGCCAAAGCCATCTTTTCTAATCTCAAATTCTCTAGAGCTTTGGAAAAATTTAATGGCTTCCCTTGCCGCTCTAAACCGGAATCTTCCAATGCATTTTTGTCGCTAACATAGTTATTTAATTTTATTCAGAAGCTGTATTCGAATTGATACAATTGAAGAGAATCACATTTATGATGAAAATAAAATTTTTTTACATGTGATTCCTTTTTTATGTTTGAATCACAAAGTTTTATTCGCAAATATGATTTAAATAGCGTGAAATCTAATGGCAGCGAGTTAAGAAATTCAATTCAAACCGAATTTAAACAAAAAAACAAGAAGAAAACGCTTTCAAATTAAATTATGTTGCTAAGCAAAAAATGGTGGAGGTTTCAACAACGATCAAATTTGTTGCATACACTGAAACACTTTTCCGCAAATAATTGTTTCAAAACCAAATGTATTACCGAGAATTGATGATTCTGAAGCTGGATGGTTCCGCCTTTATCGTGTTATTGTTTCTCCATGCATTCGAAAACAGTTTACGTGTGGTGCATAAACTTCTATATGAGCTGGTTTCGCTTAAGATAACAGGTTGATGATTACTTCACTCTACAACGATGGCTTCAAAAGTCAACTCGTCAAATTCTGACTTTATGAATTCGGGCGATGCGACATGGATCCTCACCTCCTCGTTCATCATATTCACAATGCAGACAGGCTTTGGTTTGCTTGAGTCTGCATCTATCCGAAAGAAAAACGAAGTTTCTATGATGTTAAGAAATTGCATTTGTCCTCTTTTTAGTGGAATTGCTTATTGGACATCAGCCTACGGCTTGTCAGTGGCACGAGAATCTGAGGAAAGCGGCTTCTTCACTAATGGAAACTTTTTCGTCGATTCTTCTGAGCCCGAAATGGGGGCACTTTTCGCGAGTTTTATTTTTCGCTCGTCATTATCGGCGACAACTACGACAATAGCTTCGGGTATTATATTTGCAAATTTTCTCGTCATACGTCAAAATTTAAAATTTTTGCACAGGTGCTATGGCTGAAAGAGCTTCCTTTACGGGTTATTATTTATTCTCATTTTGGAATACAATATTTTTGGCTCTGCCATCTCATTGGGTTTGGTCTAAAAACGGATTCTTGCGGAAGATGAATGTGGTTGATATCGCTGGTTGCTTGAGTGTTTATTTTACAGGGGGACTCGCTGCTCTCATTTCTACCATTTACTTAAAACCTCGACATGGAAGATTTGAAAAGTCTGTTATTAGTCCGTTAGCATTTGGCAATTTCGTCCGAACAAGGAAAACAGACCCATTCGTGATGAATTCGCCAACAAATGTGCTTGTTGGTACTTACATGTTATGGTGGGGAAGTTTGGGACTTAATATGGGCTCAACTTTTGGTGTTTCCGCTCAAAAATGGAAGTATGCAGCGAGAGCGTCGATTGCAACTATGATTTCGACTGTAGCTGGTGGTACAAATGCTTTACTTTTGAGCTATTTTACAAAGAGAGGCAAATTTGACATCATGCTTTTCGCAACTGGATTACTATCCTCGTCAGTAGCCATTTCTGGAGGCTGTTCTTTATACAAACCGTGGGAAGCGTTTGTTATTGGTCTGATCGCATCTTCTTTAGGTATCACGTGTATCAATATTCTCAAGAAGCTTCACATCGACGATCCTTCAAACATGATCGCGATTCATTTGCCTGCCTCTGTTTTCGGGATGCTAGCGGTCTCGCTCATTGTGGAAGAAGATAAGCTGCTTTTGAAGTCTTACGGTCAATCAGGATTATTAAGAGGTGGAAGCATTAACTTCCTTTGGGCGCAATTTGAAGCACTTTTATTCACCGGTGCATGGGTCATTTCTACAACTTGCTTAATGTTATTTCTAATTGATAAAATTTTTCACCTTCGAATATCGGACGAAGAAGAAAGCAGAGGTTGCAATTTGCTTGATCATAATTACGATTACAAGGCAATGGACGATAATCTTTTACCGCAAATGTTCTCATTGGCTCATTCGAGTTTTATGAGTGCAAGAAATGTTACAAGAGGAAGAATGGAAGCAAAACGTAGCTTCAATAAAGTAGTAAAAGCGCTTGGCTTTATTAATTCATTGAAAGGATTGGTCGATGAGAAGACAATTGATTCTTTAAAGCAAGAAAGAGCGAAAAACATTTCCATTAATTGGTCTCATGCATAAACAATATTTTAACTTAAAGCTTGTTACATAGCATCAAAAAACTATTCACGGAATTTACATGCAAATAGCGAATAGTGAAATCGAAGAATAAGGTGGAACATAGCATCCAAAATAATTTTAAGCATTAAAAACAAGAGGCTTATATTTAAATTTGAGTTTGAGCACTCCTCTTTGTTTATTGCAAATTTAATTTTTCATTATCATTGCGAAACTTTACTCGATTTTATTCTAAAATGCTTTGCTTAAAAACTTTGATCAAATTTTTAAAATTTTTTCTTTAATGTTAAAAATGATAAAAATAAAAATTGATTTTACATAAAATGACAAAAGGAATCATATTACGTGTTTGCGCAATCAAAGCTATTTTCATAATCATTTTAGCTTTTAGTCTCTTGCTCAACTAGTCCATCACCGAGACAGAGCTTACAAAACACATGTAGAGCTGAGCTACTTTGGAGCCTTGAAGTAAGTGGCTAAAGTAAATGCATGCAGAAGCTTTCGGAGAATCATAATACGTTAGTTTGAAATAATAAATCAAAAGCAAGGCCATGGTAAACATTTAACTTACGAATGTTAATTAATTTTTTAATTTAGCAAGAATCCAAATTTTAATTAAGAAATTTTTTACATTAATTTTTCATTTGTTTTATTTATTATTCAATAAAATGGTTAAATGAGTTGTATTTACTCTAAGTAAAGTTAATTAATTAATATGAATTTTTTTTTTGAATTTATAAAATTTTCTTCTTCATGTTATGTCTTTTAAACAAAAATTAAATGAAATCAACCTTCATTAATTTGAATTCAATTTTTATTTTAATTTTATCGAGCAAATAGAGAAACAATTTTCTACCAAATACAGAGCATCCTATAAAACTTAATGATTTCAAAAATAATATTACAGATTATTTAATGAATTCGATCATTTGCCGATATTAAGCTCATTAATAAACATTTTTGAGATTGTTAAATATTTTCGTCACACTTTTTATATTTTAAAAAATTTCGATTCGATTTTCATGCACGGCCAGCAACAGACGCACTCGATCCGACTTAATAAATTTGAAAATGGCGCCATTCGGATAGCAGCGCCTTTCGCACGTGTTTCGACTTTGAAAGCAAAAAAAACAGACGAAAAATGCTTTGCGTTCGTTTTACGCTTTTAAGACGTTTGAATGCTCTCAATTCGTGTTTGAATCCTTTTTCGACTAAAACTTCATTCGATTGGAGTTCATTGAAGTCAAACTCACTTTTAGCGAGCGATTACCACGAATACGACTATTGGTTGAACGATAAAAATTTCAATGAAATCGTGCACAATTTGGAAACCAGACGAAAGCCGAATTTTGACACTCTCGCAAACCAGTGTCGAGCAGATGGTTGTGTAAGCACAGTGCTTGAAAAGCATTTACACTTGATGCCGAACAAATTGAATGAAAAATGGCAAAATTATACGCTTGAACAGATTGCTAATTTCACCGCTAAAGATTTGACTGTTAAAGTGTTTGGAACTCGCAAAAAGTTTGATTTTCGTACAAAAACTGCCGAACATTTGCTTAAGAAGTTTGGTTCGTTTTTCGATTACAGCAATGGCGATATTGGACTCTACGGCGGTGAAAGAGCATACGTTTTGGTCGGTGACGGAGCTCTGCTTCAAAATGCAATCATTAACTGGGCTTTAGACGAATTGCGAAATACTTTCGAATTCACTTTGATCAGCGTTCCTCATATCGTCAATGAAGAAATAGTTGCTGCGTGTGGTTTCAATCCCAAAGGTGAAAGAACTCAAATTCATAAATTGCGTGGCATTCATGAAAATGTTGAGGATCTCCCTTGTTTGATCGGCACATCAGAAATACCACTGGCAGCATTTCACATCGGTCACACGTTTGAAGTCGATGAATTACCAAAAAAATATTGTTGCGTTAGTCGTTGCTATCGAAGTGAAACTGATCAATCTGATGGTCTCTATCGTGTGCAGTACTTTACAAAAGTTGAAATGTTTGCGTTGACTGAAAAAGGAAAAAGCGCAGAAATGTTGCAACATTTTATCAATGTACAAGAGTATTTATTCTCTCAATTAGGACTTCTTTGTAGATTGATCGACATGCCTCCTCACGAACTTGGTCGGCCTGCAAACAGAAAGTTTGATATCGAAGCATGGATTCCATCAAAGCGAATTTGCGGTGAAATTTCATCTGCTTCTGACTGTACAGATTACCAAAGCAGGCGTTTTAATATTAAATATCGAAAAATTGAACCTGATTACGAACGTAATGAACCTTTCACGACTGAATATGTGTCTACAGTTAATGGAACTGCTGTTGCCTTGCCGAGGTTATTAATACCGCTGATCGAATACAATCAAACTAAGGAGAAAAAAGTTATTTTACCTCAAGTTTTGCATCCTTATATGGAAGGAAAAAGTGTTTTAGAAATGAATGATTCGCAATGATTATTACTAGAGAATAATGATGACCCGATTTCATCGTAATAGAGAACTAAAACCAACACGTAAACCTTACCAATAAAGCCATGACATATTTTCTACTATTCATTTTTTCATAACACCATATCTCAAAATTGAATTTAAAATCATGAGAAAGTAAACAAAAATTTGCGAAAATATTCGAAGTAAAAGGAAATTATTGGTATGAATTGGCGTAAAACATCAAACATAAACAAACATCAAAGTCGAATTATAGCTAGTAATGGACGGAAAGCTTTTTAAAGCAAGGAAAAGCAATGAAACCTCATTTCAAATCGCTAGCGAATAAAACCAGCCTTAATTACAGAAACAACACATAGTAGCCCTACTTTGCGATATTCGTTTTGATTTCATGTCATTTCGCGAAGCTACACTGGGAATAATCGAATTTGCACATTGTTTGTAAATATTTCATAGACTTATAAAATAAGATAGATTCTCATATCTATGACAATAACCAATCATCCGATTGACAGTGGAGATATTGTGGACACTCGTGTCCATTAAAATCTTTCAGTCTATTGCTTTTCAATAAAGCGAATTCAAAGTGAATTGAAAAGATTTTATTGGTCATGAGTCTACCTTTCACTGCAAAATAAAATGCCAAAAGTTAAAAATGACTTTGATCACTCGTATAAAGAAACGAAAAGTTGACAAATTGAACATCTTGTTTATATGAAGAATTACAAATCGAATTAATAGAAGACGAGTTGATTAAGTAAGTGTAAAAGGAGTGGCTCAAGAAGTCACTTTGCATTTTAACTTACGATGATAGTCGAATTAATTTGTATCTTTTACCTTTCTACAGAATAGTTATAAAAAATTTTAAATGAGATATACATTTGATTGTTGAAACTAAAATTTTTTCTTCAAGCACTTTTGCTTAATTTTCGTTCTTCTTGCTTATAGGAAAAACAAATTTTGTAATTTTAACATTCTACACTGTGGTGTTATCTCTGTTATTATTGTTTTCAATTTACTTTTGACATTTTGAACAGGAAAAAAACAAATTTTTATCGTCATAACAGGAATTAGTTCAAAGAAGAGTGAAACGCGTTGCGAAATTTGCTGCTCGATTTTTAATAAAAAGCGATTTGAAAAGCGACTTCATTTGTTTGTGAGCATCGTAAGCAATCGAAAGTAAGTAAGTAACCGAAAACTTTTGCCTGATTGTTTCTAATATTTTATTTCAAGAAAAATGTCGTCTTTGGTTATTTTATTATGCTTAATCTCTATTGTAAATGCGACCTCACCTCCGATACTAGGCTCATACTGTGCTGGCAGTCTGGATGACAGTTACACAATTGAATGTTGTCGAAACATCGGATCCGTAGTTCTTGAATATCGAAGAATTTGCGAGACATTGGAAACGAAAAAGTTCAGCGAATGTTGTGCAAAGAAAATTTCGACTAAAATCGCGTCTTCATCTGGTCAATAAAAAAGATGAGAAATAATTAGTGAATTAGAATCACTATCAAGACGCTATGTCTAAATAATTTTTCGTTTAATTGAAAACTTATTAAAAAATTCAATTTTTAATTTATCAAAATTCGTGAAGTAATAACCTTAAAGCGACTACTAAAGAGGTATAATTTTACTTTACGGGCCAAATCAAAGAAATTAGTTTTGAACATCTTTTATCGTTCAAAAGATAAATAGGTTAGGCTAGGATAGGTTAGGTTAGGTTAGGTTAATGTAGGCTAGGTTAGGTAAGTCTAGGTTAGATTAGATTAGGTTAAGTTAGGTTAGGTTATGCTAGGCTAGGTTAGGTTAGGTTTGGCTAGGTTATGTTAGTCTTGGTTAGGTTATGTTAGGTTAGGTTAGGTTTGGTAACGATTTTGGAGCTATTGGACGTTTACTAATATTGTAACCTAACCTAACCTTACCTGACCTCACCTGTCCTGACCTAACCTAACCTAACATTAACCTAACCTAACCTAACCAAGACTAGCCTATCCTAGCCTAACCTAACCTAGGCTAACCTATCCTAGCCTAACCTAACCAAGACTAACATAACCTAGTCTAACCTAACCTAACCTAGCCTATCCTATTATAGCCTTGCCTATCCTTACCTAAAGATTTAAAAATATAATTTAAGTTACCAGTCAGTTTAAGCACATTTTTGATGTTTACTCGTCCACGTGTCCAATATACGTGTCCAGTATACCTGTCCAATAAAATCTTTCTACTTCTTCGGAATAAAGCGTGTTTTAAGTGAAGTAAAAATATTTTGAACACAAATTTATAAATTCTTTTGCTTGTGTTTCAGGTGAATTGATATTCACAACCAAACGAATGATAAGGTAAAAGAGATAATCTCTAATTAAAGACTATAAGATTTATGTTCTCAGAAATTAAAAAGATGATACACAGAGATTGCACTTATTTGTTTTGTTATTTTTGTATCAAAAATAATCAAAAGCTGATAGAGATATTGAGAGAGAAAAATTTAGATCATATCCAACAAAAACTACTTGAATTTTTAAACATTTATTTGTATTTTTTTGTTGTTGAATTTATTCTGAATTGAATCTTATTCGATTCACGTAAAAACACACATAGGCTTAAAGGAGCATATATACTGATGGTTCGATTTTCTTTTAGTTTCCGCAATGTTGCGAAGAGGATTCACATATTCACCAAATAAATTGCTCGAAGTCTTTTCAGAAAATCTGCGTTTTCGATATTCGCATAAAGTGGAATTCTTTAATGTAATTTCTATTTACCTCTCCTGTCCAATATAAGCAAATGGAAAGCTTAGTAAATAGCTTTTATGTATTTTAGAATTTTCAATTTTAAGTTTGTTAGCAAAATGTACGATAATAAATAAATAAAAAAAGTTTCAACTCACCATTACATGTAGTATGTTTTGCGTAAAGGATTTTTTGTTTAGGAGTTTAAATACACCTTTTCATATCTTATTTTCGAGTAAAATTAAATTAAAACTACGTTAAATGGAATTTCTTTTTGTTGTGCATTATGTTAGAGTTGCGTTCATTCGAGGAAAATTTTTAATGCACGAAATAGTTTGCGGTACATTTGCAAATCTTAAAGAAAGGTTTTACTTTCGCATCATTAAGCATATTAGCTAAGTTGCGAGAATTTTAACATTTCACAAACTATGCACAAATTGCAACTTAAATTATAGACTTAAACGTGGCATTTGCTTTTATTTTGTGCAATGAATAAAGCGAATTTTTCAAAAATTTTAAAATTCGCAATAAATTACATTACTTACGTATGTATATTAAAAGCAACATTTTACATATTTTACAAAGTGTTTTGAATGCATTTGTATTCGGCGAATAATTAATCGCTTTTATCACGTTTGTTAAACCGAAATAGTTGTTAATTTTAAAATTCTTGTAATTTAATTCTACTAAAGTTTTAGCTTTTGAAAAAAAGAAGAAGAGAAATGAATTCAGCGAATTTTCAGTCGCTTTAAAAGCCAAATAAAACGTGTGCGAATGCAATAAACACATTACGCAAAACTCTAATTATGAAGTTGTCATACGCATTTTTCTACTTTTCATTATTTTCGAGTTTGGAAATTGCGAAAATTGCTTGTGACTTATTAATTCTGTTTCGCCATTAAAGTTGGCGATTAAAATAATTAAAAACTAAGCACACACTTTCAAAACTAATTACGCTAAAATGTTTGTTTCGTGTCGTATTTCGTCGCAATCGCAATTTTCACCGTGCACATAGTGATCACAACGGACAGAGCAAAAAAAAGTTTCATCGTTCGTATCTCTCACAATTATTCGCGATAATTAAAGGCTACGAATAGAAGTGGTGAGAGAGCAGCGCGAAACATTTAACTGGACAGTTATCACACGATGGCCCGCTTTGTACAATGTTTACAGTAAGAAACTCGCAGCTAATTGCGACTAATGTATTCGCCCTTGAATTTGGCAACTTTCAAATCTTTTTCGCTATCATAAATCATGATTATCGAAGTAAATCTTTGTTAGCGGAGAACAGCGACGATCCCTCGACGCTTTTTCCGTTTCTGCTATACCCAAAAATATCGCTTTCACTTTATCGATCGCGTTTGCAATTCAAAATTTGACGAACGAGAAGGCGAAAGTATTCGCAACACTCGAAACTGAAGTTGTGAATCTAACGTTGTGATTCGTTTGTTTTGTTTTTTTTTCGCTTCATGTCTTGCGAAACGCGTCAATTTCCACTTTGTTCATCGTGAGATCGATAATTCAGCTTTGTAATTCAAGTCGCTTCGCTGTTTGCAATTCAATAGATGCCGCTTCTCACTTTTCTCATAATGCAATCGCTTTACTCACATTTTTAATTATTCAAAATTTTAATTTTTTGTAATTTTTAAAATATTTCAATTCACTTTACCATTGAACATTTTCTATTATTTCAAGAAAATTTAAGTAAATAAAATAAAGAGCTGAATAAATACAAAAATTAACATTTCGTGTGATGAATGGTTTTTTGGTTAAAATTAAGTTAAATTTTTGACGATTTTCATTCAAAAACAGCTCATTTTAAAACTCTTTTTCATAATTTTCAATTCGAGAAAATTGAAAAACTAATTAGCAGGGAAGTTATTTAAAATTGTGAAAATAAATTTAGCATAGAGTCAAGGGCAGAATGTTTTGCGATCGGATGAATTTAGTGAAAAATAATCGCAAAAACGTTTTGTCATTGACTTTACTATCGCAAAACATTTCGAAAATTTTTTGATAAAATAAATTCCGAAGTCTATTGATTACTTCGCACCACGCAGCACGCAACATTTTTTACTCCCATTTTATTTGTACCTTCTTTAAGCTCGACTAACTCTAATGAAAATATATTTTCGCATGTTACAACTTAATTGATTTATTATGAAAGGGTGTGACTAACAATATGTAAACCCTTTCTTAATAAATTCATTCAATTATAAAGCAAGAGAAATAGAGAAAATTTGATTTGAATTTTCTTATTATCAATGTGTTTGTCAAGATTAATTTTCACATCTTTTCTCAGTGTGCATAATTAGAAATTATGCAGAATCAAAAATGCTTTTGCTCAATCATGATTTTAATTTGAATTCTCAGTCTTATGAAGAATCTTAATTGAGTGAAAATTTTGCTTCTTTATGATTTAAGAATTTTAAATTTCATTTTTTTTCAATTTAAATCAAAAATGAATTTCTAGTCATTTTAATTTAATGTAAATTAGTTGAGTGACGAATAAATATAAAAAGTTTTTAACTCAAATAATTATGAATGTCTTACTTAATATTCTAAAAAGTGAACACTTAAAAATATTTTCAAATCACTTAGTGATTGCTGTGATTATTAAAGTTTAATGTCGCTTAAAACGTCAGCGAAATAACATTTTAATGACAAATGTTTCGCTTCATATCAAAGTGAAATCCTATGATATTGATGCACTAAAAATGACTTTAGAAAAGCGATTAATTAATGATTTATGATAAAGTTTTAAGAGTGATGTAAAATAAAATAAAAAATTGGCATTTAAAACAGAAACCTTAATTCTAAACTAGGATTTAGAGCAATAAGCGACTACTTTTAGAGTTTTATATGATCTATGTATGTGATTGATCTATTAAACAATTTTTAATTTATTCAATCCCATCTTTGATATGTTTCAACGGTTTTTTTATCGATATTTTACCCAAATAAAGTCGATACTTTCTCGCTTCTAGTACATTCTCTTCATCTAAAAGTAAAGCGAAATTAATGTAAAAGCATTGCGAAAAACTTTTTCAAGCGAAAAGATTGAAAAAATGTGTGAAAAAATGTTTTAAAAATCTTAAAATGCAATCCACTTTCTTACTTTAATTTCTTATTCATTTAAAAACGAACTTAACTCCACGAAAGCTTATCATATAGCAAAACGGATGAATAAAAGTTATCAGAAAATAATTGAATTTCAAAATAAATTGAGAAAATAAAAATTTTCACTGTTTTGTTGACTTTTTTCGCTCAGATCTTAATTACGTTAAGAAAAGTTCTTAAGCCATCAACACAGTAGTCAATGTGTTTAGAGACAAGAAAAGGTAAAATTAAAAGGAAGAAGACAGACAGAGCGTCTGGAGAAGCTAAAAATGAATGTCTTTCAAATCTAATTTTTAATTGCTTTGCTTTCTTTCACTTCGAATTTTGCTGAAATTTATTTAAGCTCGAGGCGAAAGGTGTATATACGCTTAGCGGGAAAAATTTTTGCGTTAAACAAAATTGAATTCGATTTCAGCGAAGAGCGCGTGTAAGAAAGGCAACGATGATTTGCGCCACTTTTGTATTGGAATAAGCTTAATTGAAGGCGAAACGCGTTCATCTTTGCCGTTTCTCTTTTGTTTCATCTTTAATTAAACATCCACGAAAAGCGAAGTAAAATGAAATAAAACGGAGAGAAAAAACCATTGAACACTTTGCACGCCTTGAAAACTATATTTTCCGTGAATTAATTACAATGCATAGTCCGTAAAAATAAAACGATGACAGCTTTTGATGTATTCTCACTCTCTTTTGGGAACAAAAGTACATATTTTCGTTGCTTCATTTAATTAACAACGTGCAATTCATTTCAAAACACATGTACTACACTTTAGATGAACACTAATTAATAGGAAAAAAGAGCTCAAAGCTCATTTTTTAAAATACTAAAAATTGAAACGGACGATTGCATTTCATTTCTCACGTTTCACTTTCGAAATTGCTTCGTTTTTACTTTTTCTACATAATTAATATTCAGCATCGAAAAAGCTGCAAGAATTTAATTGCTCATTAATTGAACCCTTTGTATATTGCAAATTTTTTTCTGCTCTTTTCTGTTTTTTATCACAAAAATCTGTGCCGCTTTCGAAGGCTAACAAATATGAGATCAAATTCTCTTTTTGATCAAAAAGTATTATCAATAAATATTTGAATAATTGCTTGTTCTGTAATAAATGATTTTCTCTGATACGAGCAAATAAATTTTCATTTCGTGTTAAATTGTTGAGGTTTTTTTTCTGAATGTTTCATTTAAAACAATGCATCATTCAAAAATAAGTAACGAAACTTTCTAATTAAAATTATAAACGCTTGGAATAAATAATTTAATTAACAAAAAGTGTTTAAGTTAGTTTTTTAGGTCCAATTTTAAAAAAATAAAATTTTCGTGCCTTTCACTAGTTGTTTTTTTCTGTTGCAGTTGATAGAATGTAACATCTTCATAAATATGACAGCGAAGGCTTAATTAAATTTAATTTCCTCATCAAATTTTTGTTTTTCGTCTGCTCAAATCATTAATCATAACTTTGAATTTTCTAGCTGATTTCACTAAATTTTTATTTCCGCATTTTTCGAAAACGTTTTCTAATAATCAATTAACAAGTTTACGTATAACCAGTGTAATGCATTGAGACAATTGAACCATTTCGGCGTGATTTGATTACAGAGAGAATTTATTGTTCAGCATTATTCTGTAGTATTGCAATAGCCAATAAGAAGCGAGTTTTGTCCATTTTTCACGAAATTAGTGGCGTAAAATTAAACCCTTTCGAAAGTGAAGCGGCAATTGCTTATTATGTAATTAATCAAAAAGTCAGACTCCCGTATATTTCTAAAAATAATTCGACAGTCATGAAAGTACTTCACTTAATTTTCGTGGTTCGATCTTTTTTCTTTGTGCTTGCTTTTCGATAAAATGCTCTACCTTCATCAAAAAGTACGAGAAGCGCATTAGCTCTAATTGATAAGTGAATTTAATTTTTTATTTTCTCTTTTCAAAAAATAATAAATAAAAATTTTAATCATGAATTTGTTTCGTAAAAAAATTACGTTTATTAATTCAAATTGCAAACAGCGCATAAACATAAGAATTTCGGTTTTTTCTTTTGGTTTAACGTTCATTCGCACGTAAAACGCCGTGTGTAACAATTTTACTTGACTTCCTTTGGGTAAAAACGCGAAATGGCTATTTTCAGCTGCAACCAAAACTGCGTGTAATTCGAAGTTCCGCGAAATTAATTAACTTGAATTAAAAAGAGAGAACGTCTCTCTCTTTATGTTTGATTGCTTTGAAAGAAAAAATTTGAAGCTAAAGTATAAACAAATGTTCTGCCTACCGCTTTATCTCGTAGGTCCAGACACAATTTGTCTCTTGTTATGCTCGACGCATTAAAACGTATAGAATTTAATTATCAGCGTACAGAATACAGTGGCGACTGCGATCTTTTTTTGGCCGCAAACATCGTTGCGATTTAGTAATAAAATATGTTTAGGAACAATGTGTTCAAAGTGATTAGCAGAACATTTTTCCGAGAAAGGAAGAAAGGTTCGAGTAATTTGAAAATATCATTCAAATGTCTGTCTTAGTTATATTCTTCGCTCAGGCAATGTTTTGATTGTATTTGAAAAAATAAAAGGCAAACGAGAAAAAGTGAGCATTGCGTGTGAAAATTTGATTTAATTTCAGCGCGCAATGTTCTCGTTTTCGCGAAACTGCACCCGTGTGCGTGCCTTAAATTAGCTCGCTTTTCATTGAATTTGAAAATAACGATAATAATTTAATTCGTCTGAATAAAACTTTTTTCTTCACCTACTTCGATTCAATTCAATTCAACAGAGTCTTCTTTCTTCATTTTCCTCACTCCGGTGATTTTCAAAGCGATTATTCAGTGCTATTATTGGTTTTGTCTCAATATTTACAAAATTTCGCTTTCAATGTGTTTCAAATTAAGTGTTAATGGCGAATGTTGCTCGACTAAAAATTAAAACAGTGAAAATCGACTCTCGTGAAGTGTTTTTAATGCTTTATTCATTTTGTGTGGGTTCCTTCGAGGAAAAAAAAATGAAACGCGCTTTAAAAGAGCTCAAATCTAACTTTTCTCACTTTACTCACTCATGTAAGTGTGTAATTTATGACTCTAAGTAGATTGTAAATTATTCAAATTGTATGTACTTCAATTGACAGCGATTTTGGCTTTAGATTTAAAAAGCATAAAACTCGAGAAGTTTAACAGTTAATTTGCTTTTTTTACGACATGAAACGTCAAAACAAAAGTTTAAACTTTTACAAACTTTCTTTCTGCTGACATTTCGTTTGTCAAACTTGAAGTATTCTCTGTACAAACTGTCGACAATCTAAATTTCGTTTTTGCGAGTGATTTCGCCTTAGCTTTTTGTTATATTTCAATACTTACAAAAGTTTTTTTTTAATTTTGCAAATAAAATGTTCGAAATTGTGTTGTTTTATCAAATTTACAATCAAAAGTTTAGTTCGCCAACTTTTTTTTTCTCCTCGTAAAATTTATTCTCGAATAAATTTCTCTCTTCAACAGTTTACTTATGCAAATTGCGTTATTAAACAAATTTATTATTTCATTCGCAATGGTTATTTTTGAAAATTTCTTTTCATTTCTATTGCATTGCAAACTTTTTAGAAAATGAAAATGTTGACTTAAATGTAATATTTAGCTTCACTTTCATTCAATTTTCGGTACAATAAGTCTACTTTAACAATAAAAATAAATTTTAATTGAAAAGTATGCAGCCATTTAAAAGTTCTCGAAAATGAAAATATAAGCTAGAGGCTATTGAAATGGGTATACAAACTGTTGAAAATTAAACTTTCGTTTAATCGTAAAATTTTCGATTGCAAAAAAATATTCTCATACGATGTAACATTTCAATCTTTTTATCTAATGTCATAATTCGATAAATGTATTAAGCTGCACGATTTAATTAAATAATCTGGTTTACAATTAGAACTGAGTAAAAATCATTATCATCATTAAAACTGCATCATCAGAAGTAAAATAAAATTGACAAAACTTATTATGTGAGTTTGATTCGCGAAGAAGCTACAATCGATTGAACAAAGGTCACAAAATCTTCAACAATTGAGCTTGAATGTTGAGATTTGCGATCGCCAATAAAATTCTGTTTTCCTATAGCACAATGCGCTTGAAAATGTTGTAATGTGGTGTATATTATTTCAAGCTGAAAGCTTGACAACTTTTGACTCTTTGACATTTTAGAAATGATTTGATTTTTGTTATAGTTTTCCAAGTTTTTTTTGTCGATCATTGAAGCTATGAAAGCAAAAACAATAAGTCTTATTGGATTTGAAACCGAAACATTTGTAATCTTTATCGCTTACATCAACAAATCTGTTAAAAAAGATGACATACAGGAAATCGATGAATTTTAAACATCTCAAGCGAGCTAATTAGCTTGAACATTTGCTGCCAATACTCAAACATAGTCATTATTCGTCACTGTGTTCCAACAAAAAAATGACAAGCAAGATTAATAGAATAGCGAAAAAGAGAAGAAAGCCTTATGAACTGATGTCAATCTCGTGCTTTCTGTGACAGATTTGTGAATTTTTTTGAGCCAACAACTTGTTGCGTTTGCATATCATTTTTATCATCAAATATCATTTTTTCGATGCTTTTCATTTTTTTTCAGCAGTAGGCGAGTTCGTTTAATTTTTACATTAACCTCGACGCGTGATACACGCGTGTGTTCATGTCATTCAGAAGCCTAATTGATGAGCACGAGCGTTCAAGATAAAAAATCTGAACTCTTGTGTTTGTATGATCATCGTTGATCATTGTTTCGTGACCAACATTTTACACCTGATTTCATTCGCATTCTCTGTGTTCAAAAATTTTTTTCGCTAAGCATTTCGACTGAAAAAGCAGAAAACGTTCGGGGGTCCTGCCTGAAACAAAAGAGTTTGCGAGAAGTGAAAAAAAAAGCAATTGAGCGCAAAACCATTTCCCGCAAAACGCTAACAACAAACGCAAATAACTTTTTCCATTTCGCGTATTTTAAACACGACAACTCGAGTTTTATGCATTTTTAACATTGTAAATCGAAGCAAAATAGCGCATTTTTATCTCCGCTTTACCATTCGGATTGTGGCGAAAAAATGAAAAAGGCGAATGAATGTTTTTAATTTTCGCGAGCGGCTAAAAAATAGAAAAACGCATTGTGAACGCTGCATGTTTTCAATGCAATTTAGTCGAGCAAATGTTTTTGCTTTTCTTGTCTGCTCTTTTCCTCTCTCTTCACTTAACACAACGCTGTTGACAGCCTAAACACAAGTGCAGTTTTCTGCTTCTTCTTTTTTAAGCAAGCCAGACTGAACTGATCTGTGTCTTCGCTGTAAATGTTTCAACGTGCGAACTTTCTTTTGTTTCGAAAAAAAATTCTTTAGATTAAATTTTCCATAAAAATTTCAATAAGAGCATCGTTCGTCAAATTTTCAATTCAAATTTTTTTTTGGGCGCTTAGAAAAGAGAGAAAAGGCAGATTTCGCATTTTCAGTATTGCGAGCCGTAAGATTTGAAAAGCAATGCAAAAATTGAATTAAGGTGTTCTCGTAGGCGGTGTAGGCGCGTGAGTATTAAAAAAGTTTAAAAAATAAGCGAGTGACACTATCATCCATCTTTGAAAGTGAAAAAAACGCTTTGCAGCCGCTCTCTTGTTAAAGATTTTCACGAAAGCATAAGCTTATTCAGAATTGCTTAGCTATGCAATCGCACGAAGAGCAGACACTGTTTTCGTTAAAGTCGATTTCGCTTCGATCTCGATTTACGAGCTCCAGATTTAAAGCGATCTCAGCTGGTTTATTCGAATATAACCAACAAAAGCAAGCAAATCGTTGCAGTATACACGCCTCATCGAGTCGAGTGATCAATGCGCTGCGTAATCAATTACCAATTAGCAATACGGTAAAACTCATCAAGAATACGGTTAATGGTTTGCTGTTTAAAACGAACAAACTGAGCTTTCTTCGACTAGAATTAAGCCTTCTTCATCTGTCTTCCTCATACGCTTGCTGCCAGTGGTATAGCTTCGCAATTAAAAGTTGCGCTTTGCGTTTACTCTGTCCTCTCTTTCGATCTTATGTGCATTTAATGATTCAGTTCGATGTTTTTAAACCGTCATTTGGTTTCGCATTCTCGTCTCGCTTTTAATTTATGCGTTTGATGCAAGAATTTAAATTGTAATTACTTATTGATCACTTCTGTGTGTCGAACTTCATTTGGAAAGTCTCGAAAAATTCCACTTAAACAGCAGGCGCACCAACGATCAGTCAAGCTACTTAATTAGCTGCGTTGAAACTACTCATTTAATTTCTTAAATGCTGAGAAGAAGAATGTGAAATAGAACACATTTATAGATGCTAGAGAATCGTTGTTGTTATGAAATGCTGCTTTGTGTTGAGAGAAGAGAGAGAGGAAGATAAAGATTGAAGCGTTTTTAATACTTTTAAGAAACAAAGCGAGCGAAGAAAAACATTGTGTACGATTGATTAATTGCCCGACACTTAAGACGCAGCTTCTTTTTCGCTGTAAGCTCCTTTTTTGAAATTTGATCCGCGTTTAAATCTGGAGTGAAGCTTAAATAATCGTTGTTTTAAAAATACAGCAAACAAAAAACACTGTGCAGTCACAGCAAATGATCACATTCTCTCTCTTTGCACTCAGCATTCATCGCTAAAAATCATAACACAAAGAGCGCTGCATTCTCATAATTAGCGCAACACTGCGCTCATTTATAATCTTTGCCAAGGTCTATTCTTTCTTTGCTCCGTTCAGCTTCAAGTTCGAATTGTTTTCTAATGCTCTCCATTCTTGAAAAATACAAACACGCTTTACTGTTTTCGATTAAGTGCCAAATATAAAGTGCTTAAAGTGATATCAAACTTGAGAGATTTTTCATCGCTGTTATACTTTACCGCATAAAACATGTCAGCGGTACGCGCCTTTCGCAGCGAAAATTAACGATTCTTAATGAATGTGGTGTATAAATTAGTGTGTAATGCAATTTTCGTTCAGAAATAGCTGTAATAAGGTGCAATCTTTTACAATATTGCATGCAAGCGCATTGCTGGTGTTTGAATTTTTGCATGCTTCACTCTATAGAAATGAGAGAGCGAGAAAATTAATGCATTTTTTCACTGTAATTACGGCTAAAAATTATTTCCTCGAAAGTTTAGTTTAATAAAAAGTAAATAATAAATTTCTTGTAAGAAATGAAAATAACAAAAAAAATTATTCTCCAGTTTTAAGCCTTCAGGCTTCGATTTTAATGTCGCTTTACGCTTTTGTTTTTAATCAATCAAATCGAATTTCTAATTGTTTTATTTCAAAAAATTATCGCTTAAATCTTTCTAAAATGTAAATAAAACACGCACAATCAGTTTGCAATCAAACACGGCTAAAATGAACGTTTTTTAATTCTTTTTTGCTCAGAGAAAAATGATAAATTAAACCAAGTTTTGTGGCGCTCAAAACTTGCGCAGTGCGCAGTTCAAAAGTTCAATAAAACGGATTGAACGAAAAAAAGAGCGAGCGAGCTGGGACAATGGAGAATCGGTTTAAGGTTTACCTTTTTCGCTGAGTGTTGTGCACACACACATAGCGATAAAGCGAATTGCACACGAAACGAAATGCCTATTGTGTCGCATAGTTTAAATGTGTGACAAAAGCGGCGGCATTTATTTTACTGTTTTTTGTTGCGCTTATACGGACGAAAGCAAAAAAATGATTTCGATTTTTGTTTGCTTAATGAGTTTTTATTCTCTGTGCAATTTTTCGAAATTCAAAAAAGCGCTTCGCTTCTTTTTCTGTGTATTCTGCATTTTTTGTGCAACTCGCTTTTTTTCACTCATTGCTATTCTCTCTATAAATATTTTTTCAGCGATTTACAAAAATGCAAAAGCTAAAACTGCATTTAAGCAGCAAGGAAATTTTCTTCTCCTTAATAAAGCATCGAGTGTAGAGAGAGAGGAAAGTTTTTTGTAATCTTCTCTAATAATGTGTACTTATTAACTTTGTTCAATTTTCGCGACGTGTTATGAATGCGATTTTTGTGTACAGCGCTTTCTTTTTTGCTTCGCTTTACTTACTTTTTTTCGGCTTCTTTATTATTAGGAAAAAAAACGAGAGAGAGAGAAAGAAAAACAGAGATCCACATTTAAATATGGAAATTACACGGTTTATGTTACACGAGAAGAAGAAAGTTTGGGCACTGTGTGTTCGATAAACGCTAATTTAGCTCAAACTCTTGTTCGCATCGTTTTTTCGATTTAATTATGTAAATTATCGTTAAATTTAAATTTTCGAGCGTCCATCAGTTGAAATTAACATAAAAAATAAGCAATAAATTAAGAGTTACACTATCGCCCTGGAACCGTGTATCAATGTGAGTGGTGTGTGTGTGTGTGAACTTCAATATTTTCTCTTGGTTTCTTCAAGAGAAATATGCACACTCACACACGACGCTAGAAAACGAATTAAGAAGGCGAGAGCGAGATGAAAATAAATGTTACATGATTGCAAAAAGTGATCAAGTTTTTGAAATTTGGAATGAGCCATATTTGAAAAAGTATTTTAAAAAAACGAGCGAAAAGCGCGTCCATTTCTAGCGGCAGAATTGCAACTGTCGTCTAGGAAAATTTTTGCTAATTTAAAATGATAAATAGCGCGCAATGTGCTCGCATTTATAATGGATACACAAATTTTAAAAACAGCAATAAATTATATTTGCTTTTGAAGAGAAATAAATAGAAAAGATAGAGAGAAAGAGAGAGAGAAGATCAATGGGAATTTAAATTTACGAGAAGTTGGCTCGCTTTTTGACACGGAAAAGGTAGTAGAAACGAGCGAAAGAAAATGAGAGAAAGGAAGAAAACGTTCGGAAGCTCGTTCGAATCGATGAATTTAGGTGATCGGTGTCGAGCAAAACGTTGTTGAAAACAATACTCGGAAGCAGTGTTTCGTAAACGCGCGCAATTATTTGTGTTTATTCAGCTATTACGACGATTGAACCGAGCCATCATTCCATCGAGCGAATAGGATGCTCGTGTTAAATAAACGCCACTCTACGCTCTTCTACCTCATCGAAGCTAGTCGACTGTTCCTGTACAGACGTCGAC
Source organism: Dinothrombium tinctorium (assembly GCA_003675995.1). Lineage (NCBI taxonomy): Eukaryota > Metazoa > Arthropoda > Arachnida > Trombidiformes > Trombidiidae > Dinothrombium > Dinothrombium tinctorium. The sequence goes on along the minus strand of NCKU01000124.1, from coordinate 40,615 downwards.
TCAAAAACGCTGTTTTACACTCGCTCGCTGCGCGAAGTGGTTCTCATTGAAACGCACAACAGTTCGAAAGTTGCAATGCACGTCAAGCGAACAGCAGTCTAAACTCTTGGTTTCTCTCGCTTGTTTACGGCTTTTTCCAATTGTGAAACTGAATAAAAATTTTCGAAAAGAAATCTTAAAAGTGATTTAATTCAACACTTTTCATTGATCGCTTTTCAAATAAAAGTTTTGTGAGTGCGTTCGTCGGCCAGAACTTCTTGAGCGAAACGTGTTCGCTTCGCCTATCGCGAGCGCCGAAAAAAAGAAACTTTCATTCTCGCTGCTGACAAATCGAATGAATTTTAATGTGAGTTAATACAGTGTGTGCTGCTTTTTTTACTTTCTTTTCTCTCTCTTCTCCTTTCGTATGTGTTTCAAACTTTTTTTACAATTTTATCAAACATTACATTTTTACGCGCAAAAAAATGATGTTCGTAAATTAAAGCGACTTCCACTTCTTCTCTCTTGAGAGGCAAAGCTCGCGAATCGTGTTTTCGCTGCAAGCATTGCACTTAGCGAGATTGTATTATGTATGACATTTTCGAGTCGTCGCCGCGTAAACGCGTGTATCAATCAAGCACTTGAAGTTTGATTTCTTATTTCTTATTTTTTTTAACTTTTTGTCAGCGATAAAGAGCAATATTTTCAATTTTAAAAATACACTCGAAAGTGGCTGCAAAGTGCAGGTTAAATTGCCTCGCGAAGTAAGCAAAATTCAAAGAGCGAGAAAAATTCAATCGCGTTTAATCGCATATATTTGCCGAACTCGATTTGCTAAAGCAGTTTGATATATTTTTGCGTTGTTGCCTCGCGAAAGTTGGTCTCCAACACACTCGTGCTCTCACACAATTATCGCGCAAAGCTTTCGACAATTTCGATATCCTCGACGACTACATTAAGTATCGAGAATATGGAGCGATATATAGAGGAGGAGGGAGAATGAGAGAGAAAGCGAGCGAGAGGCAAAGTCAACTATCTGCTCTTATGTTATGTAATTTATCAAAGCTCATTTGATGAAAGTTAGAGAGAGAGAGAGAGAAAAACGCCTAAAAACTAGTGATACTTTTGCTATATACTCCACTCTAAAAGAGTACAACATACAGTTAAAGCGCTAGAAGAAAACACGATACATTTCTTTCATTTTTCATCGCTGATCGCCAAAAAAAAATCTCGAAAGCGAAACTTTCTCTTCCTTCTCTCGTTCTCTTTTGCTCTTCTCTTTTTTCTGCGCTTCGCTCGAAGCGAAGTATCAACAAGCGTTGAAGAGTCAAAAAAAGGAAGAAAGTAGTTTTCAAACTTTGTTAATTTACTCGCGAAATCGTAATCAAATGAGCGAACTCAATATAAGTGAGCGCGATCATTTTTTTCGAAGAATAGAAGCGCAAATATAAATAAACAGAGCGCACAGGTAGAGTCAGTCGCACAGAAGCAGCGCATCTGTTTGCATCTCAGTCAGCTCCAATTTGAGTGAAGCGAAAAAACGTGCGCCAAACATTTGTGCAAAAATAAACACCTGTTTTGCGGCTAATTAGTATAATGTTTCCTTTAAGAATAAGCTCAATTCTTTTCGGCGAACGATTTTCGAGCGAAACGATATCCAAAATGACGCGTCTCGAGTAGAAAAGCCATTCATTTCGAGCCATTTTTAATCGCAGACCACTCATCCAACTGTAACAAGAGCCTGACAAGCGCGTCAACGAACTTAGCCGCTTGTTCGGCCAACTTTTTCGGCTCTTCTTCTCTTTTGAGGTCACAAAAAAAAGAGTTTCAATTCTATCGTTTGCTTTAATTTGAGGACACTTCATCGGCGAAATTATACTGTTTTACCTCTTATTGTGCGTTAATAGTAAGTAAATACAGTTTGAAACGAGCGAGAGAAGAACGCGAATTACTATTTTGCCTTTTAAACGTCAATCACTTCTTAAAATTGCCGAAAACACTGTGATTTTCGGTTTGCGATGTTTTCCGAATCTGAAAAAAGAAAAAAATGAAAATTTTGTTTTCTTAAAAAAAAAAACAACTTCTAATGCCTAATCGCATTTATCTAATCTACTTTAATCTCCTTTTTGATAGAATTTTATAAATTAGTGTGTTATTTGAAACCATTCATCATTTCGCTTCACTTTACATAAAAATGTGACTTTCAATTGACTTCAATTGCTGCGTTCGCAACTTTTCATAAATTAAAATTCATTGTTTTCGAATATTTTCTCTTTTTCTTGTGCGAAAAGCTAAAGAGCAGAAAAGAGGAAAGCAACAATCAAAAAGCAATTCATTAAATAACTTTGAAGCGTTCTCAGTTTAAAAATCGAGATGCTCGCAGAAGAAGAAGAAGAAGAAGAAGAGAAAATAGCTCGCAATAGGGACATTCCCTTCTAGATCATTTTTCATCTCTCCTCCACTGAACACATGTTTACGATACTGCGGTCGGTGTTCGCGGCCCGTTATCCATTGTCAGTTTTATGTGAGGCGAGAAAAGAGAAGGAAAGAAAAAATGAGCCGCAAATGCTAAGTCTTGCTTCGTAAAAATTAATTTATCGATTCTTTTCACTTTAATTGTGACTTAATTTTGCATTTTTCCAAATCGAAATGAGTTCCTGCAGCGAAAAGAAGCCGCAGTTCTATTAATTGCGTAATAGCTTAATGATCATGTTTGAATTCTAAGTAAAACGCTAATTGTTTTTTCTTCTTCTTTTCTGGCTTTTGCAATTTTGAAAAACGAGAAAACAACTAAATAATTCATTAGCTGGTATCACTTTGTTAGAATGTGTTTTCAAGCATTTTTGCTAACTGTTTAGCAATAACAACAAGAATGCGAGGGTCGACACCTCTTCTCTCCTCCGCTCATATGCATCCTTTCTTCTATTGCTTTTGTATTCGAAACAAGAAAATTGTGAAATAAACAGACAAGTTACAGTATATCGAAAATCAGTTTTTCTAGACCAAAAGCAAAAGAAAAGCAAAAGGCAATACGTCTTTTCAAGCTTCCACCATCTCTCTTCTCTCTATCTCTCTGTACATTTTGCACCGAAATTGCTTTTTGAAAAATGCGAAACCATTTTGCTCACAGCAATGCTTTCTATACCAACCGTGTAGACGATATGTCTCCATATTTGGTGCGAATTCGTCGAAATGTCCATCAAATAGCATTTTTCAAATGATAAATTAATCGACAAAACGTGTTCATTAAAATATGGACGCCATCGCACAGAAATCTTGCCATTGTTCGGATTTATGTAAACAAAAATCAGGGAATTTATCACTATTTCGAACAATTAAAGAATTGATTGAATAAGTTGAACACATTAATGTACCCGACGTCCGCGAGTTGCCAAAAAACACAAGTTACCGATGCACGAATTGTCCGAAGAGCGAGTTCTCAGAAATTCTCTAATTCACGAGTAATTCGAGTGACGAGTGTTCTAAAGCGCGAGTGTCCGAACCACAAGTGCTCAAAACGCGAGCAGCTATTAGCGGGTAAACAGAAGTACGCTTTGGCAATTAGCATAAGATCCATTTTTTCGTCTTTTTTTTGTTTATAGAAACCCGAACAATGGGAAGATTTCTGTGCGATTGAGTGTATGAACACTAAATTTTCTTCTTCTTTTTTTGCTCGTCGAATGCATAAAAGTGAAACGGAAAATGAAAATTTCAGAGTGAACAAACTTGCGAACTGTTTTCTCTCGAATAAAAATATTTATGACTGGCGTCTACTTATTGAATACGAATTCACATGAAGAGTGTGCGTAAATCATTGATTACGAAAAGTTTTTCGATATATTCAATTCAGTAAATATTTTGCTAATTCAGAGGGAGAAAAAAAAGTGCGTTCAATTTATGAAATCAAGGCACGAAAAGATGAAATGGCAAGTGTCTCACATTTCTTGCAACTTATCGCTTGAATTTTGCTCGAAAAAAAGATTGGAAAAGCAGCGGGACTCAAAAGCGAAGCCTCTTCTCGCCGCGCAACGATTGTTCGTTTAACAAACTTCTCGAAACGCAATCAAGCAGCGCAGGCTGAAAATTCGAAATATTCAAAAGTGAGCAATAAATTAGCGCTGGAATCTTTTTAATAAGGAAAAAGTTTGCAAGAAATTAGAATTTAAGAACTGTTCTCGAAAAGAATGCGAGCAACGAACGCAACTCGGAAGCAAAGCGGCGACAATGTTCGTCGTGCGTTACTGTGCACACGATTGCTCGACTATTGGCTGCTGAGAGCAGACGATTGCTTACAGTGCAAGGTAGTTAATTATGACAATTTTTCTCTTTGCTCGAATTCATCTCTCATCTGTTTGCTTACTTTTGACCCGCGGTCCATTTTGCAAGTAAACGAATCTTGTGCAATCTGCTTCTTCATTCAGCGTGAATGGTAAATGTATGTCTTATTCGCTCGCTCTTTACATTTCTCTCATTCTCTTTTCTTATTTCTTTTGGCAATGATTTACTGTCTCATTAATATTAAGCAATGCAGAGCGAGCGAAACAAGCAGCGACGTTACTCTCGTTATTTGCTCATCACTTTATTCCTACGTATTTTGTCAAAATATAAATTTATTGAATCGAAAGTTATGAAAGCATTCTTCAGCGTTGACAAAATGCTGCTAGAATCACTCGAAGCCATTTTCCATTACCACTTTTTCAATCCTTATGTCTCTAGCTCGCTCTGTTCACTGCGCTAACACATTGCTACGTGTTGATTGCATGCAACATATACGTTGATTGCGAACTGACGTTTACTTTCTTGCTTTTGAAAAGCCGGCGAACATCACTCAAGTGTAAAACGATTGAAATTCAGCGAAAATTTGGCCTTTCGATTCGATTGTTGTTTCGCGAACGATAAATTTAGTTTGCTTTTCAATGCGAAATCGGAGTAAAACATAAGCAGTGCGAAAAAAGTGATAAATTATGACAAAGACGAATTTATTTAAAGCGAAAATCTTTTTCGCGCTCTTTCTCCTTTTTCAAATTTCACTCTTTGAATAACAATGAAATTCAAAATACATAAAAGCAAAAAGGCTGAATTTTGATGGCGCATAACAAGAAAACACACTCCGCAAACGTCACTGATTTTTGATTGATTTCTTTTTTATATATAAGCGTATGGATATTTGGCTATCAGTTTCGTGTTGCATTTGAAAATAAAATCCGAAACACACACACACACACGACGGATAGCGAAAAATCGATCGATAAAATTATTTCCAAATCTATAAGCTTTATATATATTCGGCCGTTTGCAAATTTGAACCAACTCTAGCGATTAATTTTGAATTCCAGTCGGAGTTTGAAATGAGAGGCAAAAGAAATTGTCGCTTCATTCGTCGCGTCGAGAAAACTTTCGCAATTCATCTTTGCAGCATTCATTTACATAATGATGAATTCTGTTTCGCTTTTCTATCCAAAAACGCAACACAGAAGCAGTAGCAGCAGCAGCGCAATGCTTATCGCAAACACCGAAAACTATGCAATTATAACTTTGAGAGAGAAATTTTTGCTTCAATCACTCGAATGGTGTCCGCTCGCTGTTTGTGTGCGTCTGGCGCGCGGTGCAGATGCTGTCGAAAATTGCGTGCGTGCATTGCGTGGCCATTTACGAATAATTGTTTTGAAATATTTTCTTGATTAAAATGACAAAACAAAATTAATGCGATTTTTACTGGCGAAGAAATTCGTACGCGAGAACTTAACGTTCGCTTTATCCTCGCATCTTCGAAGTAATTTTCGTTGTCGCTGCCTCATGTCGTAAATTAGATTATTCGTGAACATTTTCTAAGCAATAGAGTTTTCTTCTTCTTCAATATTATTGCATATCATTTTTCTTGCTTTCTTTTTCCGAAATCTTTACTCTTTTCTTTCGAATGACCCAAGTGCTTAAAGTCAAACGCAACGTTTTGCCCGAAAGTAAGAATCATTATAACTTAAGTAAAGAAGAAAAAAAAATTAAAATTTTTTGCCGCTCGAGTGAAATTTTTCAAGCCGGTGAACCCTTCTAATTTTTCTGAAGCCATGTTTCAAAGATCATGCTGCGAAAATTCGGTAATTGATGTTTAGCATTAGTAAAAAAAAGTAATAATTTTGCGAGTGTGAAAAAGTGGGCCTTAGCTTAATAAGCTATTTCAAAAATTCACAGCACCTGTAGAAAAATTTTGCTCGCTACTCGCAGGTTGCGAACTGTTTTTTTTCTTCGCGTTCGCGTTCGTATCCTTTTTTTAATTTTATCATTAACTTAGCTAATTATTGTAATTAAAGTTGCGAATAACCGATAATTAAAAACGGCAGAGAAAAGAGCTGAAAAGATGTTTGATTAATTATAAATATCGCGTAATGGCTTTATTTGTGTTATGTACACTTTGCGTTTTTATACCTCGATTTTTAGAGCTAAACTTTATCGCTTAAATTTGCTCTAACTTGATTCAAAGAAGGCGGATTTGAAAAATGGTACTTTGCATAGCAATAATAAGGGAATTGAATGTCAGCGAAAGCAGAGGCAAGTTGCAGAAATATGAAGAGGCAAAACGGGTGATGTGAGATAGAGTGAAACAAAAGTGTAAATAATAAAAGAGAAGAGAGGAGTGAAGTGAGCTTTATGACAGTGCTGAAAAATAATGAATTTAAGCACGAAAAATGTTGACGAAATATCGATTTTAAGCTGCTGCAATTTAATGAAAGTGTGCACTTGAAAAAGCGGAATACAGTATCTGCATTTGAATGTATATTAAAGTGTAATAAAGAAAACAGTTAAAACCACTTTCGTACGCTCTCCTTCTGCTGATCGTTACTGCAAACAACGACTCCATTGAATAGCCTGTCCATTGTTTACTGTAGCAGTACTCATTATTTGATTCTTGTTTATAACGACGATTATTAGCGGAGGCTACATTTCCAATTGCGCTCTGTTCGCGTAATATGCGCTTTGTTTCGCGCTTATTCCATGTTCTTCGTTATTACTGGCCTCGAGTAAGCCCCAGCTTACAAGTGCACATTTGCGGAGTGTCAAGATTGAAATGCTTATTGCTTCGCGCACCGATCTCAAATACGCCTCTTCAGGTGACAACATTCTATAAATGAACATTTTACATATGTGTGTGTGTCTGATTAATTGTCGTTTCTCTGAACAAAATTTATTCACATTGTCACTTCAATTCAATGCTTTCGACCGTTTTGATATAGTTTTACAGTTCGCATTTTGCATTTAATTTTTAAATGCAATTTTTATGCAGATTTTTAAAGTTATAAATTTTTCACCCAAAAAAGCAATGAATTTCAAATGATTAATGAGAGTTTTTTAAAAAACCAGCACCGAAAAACCAGAAATAACGAATAACTTTCGCAACTTATTCGAAGCGTACTACATGCAACACACACACATTGACGAAAACCAATTGCGTTGCGTTATAAAACTTTTCAAAAGCGTTATTTTCGAAAGCGAGTTGTTGTTCATTTTCTCAGTCGAAGCTTTCAATAAACAAATCAGCGATAATTAGAAGCAAATCGCTAGAAATCGGCGTCTAAAATTTTTTATTTTGCAAAACTGTCGAATAATATTTTCAGTTTAAAAAACATTTTCCAGATCACATCACTCGAATCGATGCTTTATTCAAATTTATTATTGACATTTTTGAGCGTATGTCCATTTACGCGTTATTAGCCAAATTTATTTTGATTATACTTATTTGTGTTTTTTTTCGCTCGTTAAATTTGTTTCGTTTCATTTTCCTCCCTTACACTTATTTTCACGTCGCTCGTTTTACTTTTTATTTTGCTCCATTCGTTTGTTCAAAAAATAATTGGCTTCCAATTTTTTTTTCTCGCTGACATTTTTCTCTCGACTGCAAAAACAGTGATAATTATTTTTTGTACATTTTGTAAATACACAGAAATGGCAGCGAACAAAAAGCGCGAAAGCATGTGTTTTTAATGAAAAGTAAATGATAGCGAAATGTGCTTTAGATTTTTTCTTCTTTTGTTAATGCTTTTTCATAATTCACGAACGCTGTGTTTCATATTCATAATTCAAGTAGTCGTTTTGTTTCTATCTCGCGCTCTAACTCGTATAGCAAATATATTTATTTGCAATTTTGTGGACAAAGCGACAATTTTTCCACTTCTATTCATTAAATTCAAAACAGATTTTGCTCTGAAATTACACTTTTTTGAAATAATTGCTTTGTTCAGATAATTTTGAGCCTCTTTTATCGACATTCTTTTGAAGTTCGTTACTTTTTTATGAAAGTTAAAAAAATATAAAAATTTAAAAAATTCATTCGAATGAAAGCATAGAGAGCTAGAAGATTTAAGCAACAGCCTCTTATCAATTAAACTTTTGAATTTTAATTCAAAAAAATTTCGAAAAAATCGTTTTTTAAACTAGTTGCATAAATTTCCAAAGAATTTAAATATTATTATGTTTAAGTAAAATGCATTTTAACTCCCGGTTGATATATCATCGGGTGTATTCGATTTTTCGATACCAACGGTGTCAGTTGCCAGAGACGCATTAAATTAAAAAATGGCTCATAAATTAATATTAATCGCCATTTTGCACCAGACAGCATCGTAGAAAATTCTACTTATTTTAACTATGATTTAAAAGAGGGTATAAATTAAAATTTGAGCGCAATACGTTTTGCATGTTAATTAAATATTAGCTTATCGAATTTGAGCAACAAAAGCAAAGCGAACTGATATGGGCATTCAGAAAAAAAAGCAAAAAATTTTAATTTTAAAACTTGAAAAACCGAAAAACTTTTAACAAACTACTGATAGCGTTTTCGATTTGATTTAAAAATTTTTAAAGTAACGAAGATTTGTTAAGAAGGTTTTTTTTCTCTTAAATTAGAATTTAAGATTACATCAAACCACATTGAAATTCATTGAAAAGCTGGTGAAAAGTCGGAGGAGAAAAAAAGTATTTTGTTCGCTTATTTTGTTTGTTTTTTGTTTCGCAAATTCGCCGAAAAATTTGGTTGATTTTCTGAATCTATCACGCTCGCTTTTTTTTCTCCGCAGCTCTAGCTGGCGCTTTTTTTCAAAATAAACTTTTTTGAAATAAGCTGGAATTTCACTCTCTGGCAATTCGTTCGTCGCGCATTCATAACCAGTCGACACTGTTGTAGTTTTAAATAACTTACTATTTAGCAAGCAAATAAAAGTTGCATATTTTATTTTCTCTAGAGAACATCGCGCGAATGTCAAATGTAAACTGACAAAGTCGACGCGAAAAAAAACGTTTCAAAATGCATTTTGAGTTCGAGCAAATAACTGAAATATGGTATGTATTTAAGTTGCTCAGCGTTGTGATAAGAAAGCGATATTTTTTGCGAGAAAACGAGAAATAAAACCGCAGAAGGAGAGAGAGAAGAAAGAGAAAGAAAAACAGAGAGAACGAACAAAGATCGAAGCAGCATTTACAAAATACGAGAGAGAGTGAAGCTAAGATTTATGACTGAGATGCTGTATTCCATAAACATGGCGAATGAATATTTTTTCTCGCTAGAAATGCGTTTCTGCTTTTCATTAATTTTTGTGCAAAGCTATCAATTTTTTTTTCTCTCTCTCTCTCGCTTAAAAAAATGTAACGATAACCGTGTAATTTAATGCGAAAATGCGATTATAGCACTAACAGTTGCGTATAGTCAGAATTAGCTGCTTTTTTTTACAAACGCGTATATAGCGTAAAAGTTTGCAAAGAAGGTGTTTTTTTCACTGTTTGCATCTAATGACAACAGCAGTGATCGCAAACAGCGATAATTTCATTGATGGTTCGGAGAAAAAGCGAACTCCAAATCGTTACGCAATGTTTGCTTGCCGATGTCTCGCCAACGAACGCTCTCTCACTTAGTGCATCCAACTCGGTATTGCCTCTCGCAAAACATCGCAAAAAAACAAAAAACGCGCAGCGAATGCATCAATCAATTGCTTCGTGTCTTTTACTTAAAGCTTTTTTGCATATACTGAAATCGTTTCTCACTTCTTCTCATTAAAAACGCTTGTGCTTCGTCTTACTTTCATCTCTGTTATCGATGGCTGAAATGGTTTGTTTTGACTTCTTCACCGCTTGTTTCAATGCAACCGAATTCTGAATTATTGCTTAAATTCGAATGTACGTAATAAACGATTGAAGAGAGCGAAAATGTACTATCATTAAAAGCGATTGCATTCTTTCTCCATTTCGACGAATTTCGCTCAAGTTTTTCCTTTTCTGAAGCGAAACATCGAAACGCAAACTCTTCTTTTGCATAACTCGCTCATACACTCGAACGCCGAAATTTAATTTCGTTGAAAGCAATTTTTATGCTGTCAAAGTGTAAATTTTTAGAAAGCAAATTCGTTGAACTTCTTTTTCGAATGCGTTTCCTGTGCAGAAGATGATGTATTCGAATTATGAAATTCAATTCGAGAAAACAACTAACCTATTCAACCAGCTTCGCTTTTAATTTTCAACTGTTTTCTTCTATTTATTTCTTTCATATGCAAATTTTCTACACGAGAAATTTCGCATTTCCAACCATTCTTCTATCGCTCGCAACTGATATCACGATTTTTTTTCAACTTTGCAAAGATTTATGGCCATAATTCTACATTGAGCGCTAATTTCGCTAATTATTTCATTGTTATTCTACAGTTCTGCAGTTTTTAGCGCGAATATGTGCCAGCTAACAAAATAAATCTGCAAATGCATTCGTTTTCATACTTTTCAGGCTCGATTAACATTGAATTTCAATTTAAATCGAAACACGCACGAAAGAACGACAAATTTATGTAAAACCTAAAAAAAATCTAATGACGAAACATCTTTCTCACCTGTTCATTTTATTGCTATCGTAGCATTAAAAACGTCAACAAATTCGGACTGAAAATAATTTAAAACTAGTACAGCTGCCCCTTAACTTTCTCAACTTGATTTCATTTTATATTCATCTTTGTCGCTCAGTGATGTAATCACATTTTAAATTTTAAATTTTTTTTGGAGTCAAATTTCGAAATTCAAAAAAAACTATCAAAAATTTAAATCAATCTTAATTAGAATTCAAAATTGCTTTGCTCAGGTTTTCGGACAACTCATATTACTGAAAATTAATTAGCTTTAGTAAATAATATGTCTATTTTGAAAAAGAATTTTATTTTCCTGCCAGCTGATTAGTTAAATTTCAATGATTATCAATGATTGCTTATATTGTGTTCCAAATGAGAGCAACGCTCGAATAAAATTTAATATTTTATCAGTAAATAATACTGAAAAACATTATTTTTATTTATTATGTACTACTTATAAAAGTAACAAAAATTGAAATTTAATGAAAAATTAACTAGTGCACTCTTAATAAACTTATTTTTGCCTTGATCGCATTTAAATAAAAAGTTAATTTTTAAAGTAAAAATTAATTTTTCGAAATAATTCTTGCATTAGCTCCAATTTTTTTTTATTTTTGAAAAAGCTTTTAAAAACTCGCATTTGATATATAAAACTCTCAAGTTTTGATCAATCGATTAAAAGTTTATGAACATTTAAAACCGATGCACTTATTTTGGGACACGTTATATAAGTCAGCCTCTTTTTCGCTTGCTCTTCTAATTTATCGATACATAAGCTCTTTTTGTTTTATTGCTTATTTGAAGAAGGAGAATAAGCTTAAGCATTCAAGCACTCATATCTTATATGCGATGAATAATTTTCAGCAAAATTCAATTCCGTAAAACTCATGAGGATCATTTGTTAGAATTATTGAATTTGGCTTATTAATTAGTCAAAAAACGAAAAATAAGAAGCGAAATAAAATATGAAGATAGTTGAATATTGTTAAAACGAATATTATGATAATGGTGTTTAATTTCCCAGTGCAACATATTTTGCAAGATGTTCATTTATACGGGGAGTTTGTGGTAATGAATGAAACTATTGAAAATAGCGTTTAAAAACATTGGAAAAAAAATTTAAAGTAAAATTTTCTTCACAGAAAACAGATGCTCCGTTCAAATGTGTGGGTATTTAGCATTATTTTTGGCAAATATCGACGGCGAAAAACGCGATACTACAAAGCATTTGTAAATTAAACTTTTGCCGGCTGAATGTAATAAGCGGAGCGTATTTAAAAAAAGTGAAGCTTAATAACAAAAAAAAAAAAATTGAATGATGCTAACTCTCGTTGGTGGTCTTTTCGAAACGTGTCGCCTTTCTTTCTTTCTCTTGCGCTCGCTCTCCATTGCTCTCTATATTTAACTTTGTTTAATTGCGGTCGCATTTGCATATCGTAGTGATTTATCTAAACGCGCACTTTAAAAAATAACATACATTGCGGTTGAAAAATTGTCAAATTTTCAACGCGAGTGCTAAAATTGGCGAAAAAGCGATTTCGCCTTTTTTTGCTCGTCCGTAATCCGATTTTCTCTTCTGATTTTTAGTTGAATTCGAATAATGTTATGTGTTCACTATTTTTTCGAATGAATATAACGTGTGACAGAAAAAGTAATAACAAAATGGCTTTTTACATAATTTTAAAAGCTGAGCGCTTCATTTTAGCGATGAAGCGGCATTTTGAACTGTCGGCGATTTTTAGTTTGTGCCATTTTACACCCGATCTACGCGCGAATTAATGCGGTGCTTCAATTGCGTTCGCCGATGCTTTCTTGATATATTTATTACCGAAAGTGTATATAAGATTAGAAATTATATTCATTCACCACCCCTATCCGTAAAGACATCGAAAACGCAAATAAATTTGAATTTCTATGCTTAATTCTTGCAAATTGCGTAATTTATAGTCGTTTCGAGTAAATGCGCGTAAATTATGAAGCACAGTTTTACGTGTTCCGTTTCGAAAAATTTTCCGCACTTTACAGAAGAGTGCGAGAAAGGAAAAACAGCGATAAATTTGTGAAATGCTTGTGATTTATCGACATTTAAAACAAATATTACTTATGAGAAAAATATTTGAAAATAGATTGAAAATGCCGAAATGCTAAGTAAGTTTGATTTCGTGTTTTCTTCACGCCTCACTTTTTTTTCTCTCCACCATCACTGCGTACTACAAACTGCGTTTTACATACTTGAACAGTTCTAAGAAATACCCACTCTTGTTGAGTACGTTTTTCAATGTTTTTGCTTTCAAAAAACATATCAATAACGATTAAATGAAATAAAAAACAGAGTATCACGCATATTACTAAGAATTTTCATATTTTTTAGGCGTGATTTTAGGTGTAATGGTCGTGTCGTTTGTTGCACTTTTATTCATCTGCTTGCGTTTTCAGAATATAATTTCAAAACTCTGATCTTTTCGCCTGTGCTTTATCGATTTCGAGCTTTAATAGCGAGGAGGATGGTGTTTAAACACAAAATAGTCGAGATTATTACCAACTTCTGTTTTTAGTTTTTTTTTTCTCTCTATCAAACTTTGAACTGTATTTAAGCTCCAAGCATTAAACTTTAAACTATGTTTATATGGAATTTCATTATGCAACAGGCTTGCTATAAAGCTGAAATCTAATCGTAATAATTCGAAATGAAGCGAGATTTCCGCTCTTACTCATAGTAAACATTGCATTCACAATTTATTTTTAAAAAATTATTAAATAGAAATTTTTATTTGTTTTCAATCAATCATACTAATGCAATTTGATAAGAGTTATTCGCGCGGTATGATGGCTACTTTTCTAGCAGAGTGTGTGTGCACGTCTGCTCTCTAGTCTCAATCTGATATTTTACATCGCTAGTTGTAAAAAATTTCATTAGTTATTCCAGATGCTTATTTTGTTGCTTCAGCTTTTTTTGCCGTCAATTTTGTTGCTTTAGAATCACTTAAGAGCACTGATATTAGCTAAAAAAAGAAAATCTGTGAAACAAATATTGTGAGTCCATTCGCAGTAGCTACACCATCCTATTTTTCGAAGCTCGCCAATGAAAGCGAGTTTTCTCGCGATTATATTCAGTTTCAACGCACTCTATATAATATTTCTTTAGTTTGTTCACTGAATTTGTTAAGAGTGTGTCAAAGAAAATTAGTTTTCATGAGTACCTGTTGAATAAAAGAATTTTTCTCGACGTGTTAATTTATTTCGCTATTCGTGAAATTGTCCCTGTCGTAGTTGTTTTTTTTTCTCTCGCTTTCTCTCATTATATTGCGCGCCCATTGCGATTAAATTTATTTCTGCCGAATCTGTGCTTTTTTTTCTACACTCGCTGTTAAGTATATGGGCTATAAAAATATTTTGTCGCCTCATCTCGTATTATAGCCGAAAATAAAAGCGCTTTTATACCCGAAAAGTGCGCAAAGTAAAATTCGCGTGCACTCGTGTGTGAAATTAAATTTTTTTTGCTTTGTTTTCTCTTTCGATTGTACTTACTTTTCGCAGAGCAAAAATTTATTTCTCAAAATTGTGTTAATTGTGATCGTGTGCAGTATAGAATAGAAGAGACAAATAAGAAAAAAAAAATGTTTTTAATTAAAAACGTTGAATAAAAGCAACGTGAAGAAGCATATTTTCAGACGAATTTTGGTTTGCATTTTGCGAAAATTTTTGACGTGCACAAAATTAAACATCATCTTCGTCGACTTAACTCTTTCTTCTTCTTCTTCTCCATCTTCTGCTTCTGCTGGCTGTGTATTAGTCGATTAAACAGTCTATAAACAGAACACGACTTTATGCTACTTATCAAACGAATATCGACGAGACGATTGACGATGTTAAACGAGCGATTCTTAATGCATTGAAATGACATTAAAGCGAAGATAAAAGTGAAAGTTGTGTGCGAAAAAAAATGCTCGTTCGGCTTTAATGTTTATTTAAAATGATTTTTAAGGTGTGCACAAAATTAGAACTCAAGTCGAGTGCGTATTTGTAGGTGGCTTCTTGCTGAGCAGAAAAAAAATGTAAGAAATAAAGACGAAACGAGCGAAAGCAAAGCTGGTGAGTGCAAACAAAATCGAATTTAGATTTTAATGGAGAAATAGAGCTGTTGTAACATAGACTTGAGTGGTTTATGATAAGAATGACCAAATATATGCGACATTTTCGCCGACTGCTCGATTTGTCTGAGCACAAACGGCGCTCGCAATTTGCAGCGAAATTCAGCGAAATTGCGTCAAAAAGACAGCTTGTCTAGCTGAAATAAATTAAATAATATTTTTTCGCTTTTATTCAAATTGCGTTTTTCAATTAACTATGAACACACACACACTCTCGTAATATTCCCGAGAAATGCTCACAGAGACTCGCATAGAATTGCATAAAATGTTGAGAAATAGGGTCTACCTTTGCACAAAGAAAATCTTTTGTACTCGCTCTTATTACAACGTGTCACATAGGATTATTTGTATTCTCTCTCTCTCGCTCTCTTTCTCTTCTATAGTCGCTGTGATAAATCGAAGTCCGCGACGTGTGTTTGAGGCACAAATATAAATGTTATTTTCTTAAGGAAACAATAGCATTGTGAAAATAATTTTTTTTCCTTTGCGAGCGAAACTTCGCTTGATTAATTATGGCTGTAAAACAATGGATGCCCAATAATCATCGCGTTACACCCAAATCGTTGAGGTAAACAAATGATTTGTTGATAAAGTGCTTTGCCTGTATTTGAATCGCCGGTTTTTCGCTGCTATTTTTTTTCTATCGCAACACAATGAACCGATTGCGAATGTTTACTCGCGTACGAGCTCTTTAAAGATGAGGAGAAATGAGCTCGGCACCGGCAGATAAAATTTTGAATGCTGCTCACCGCGGAAATAAAGAGAATAAAGATGAAGCGATTTCGCTCGTTTTCTGCTCTCCTAATTAAATAAAATCTCGCCGAAATTCGCCTCTCCAGCAATCTAAAGAACGCTCACATTTCTCTCTGATCTTCATTTATGGAAGTGCAAAGAAAAATTTGGTCAAAATAAAGCAATTTTATTACGCTCTACTCAGCGTACAACAAACCTTTTACAATGCTAAACAATTTCGTTGCTGCAATAAATTTACATGAATTTCTTCTGCTTTTTCTGCTTTCATTTCATTGTTCTTCATTTACTCGTCGTGGGTTGACAATTTGAGCCCATTTTTCCTTATTGTTTTCAATAATCGTTCATTTCGCACTTCATTAGACGTTAAGAATTCATCTAAATTTCTGCACAATTCAAACTCGAAAATTAAATCATCCGAAACTATTTCTCAGCCTTTTTGTTGCGCTTGTTTTTCTTTAAATTCTTTGAATTTATAATATTACGCGAAAATTCTTGAGCTCGCAAACATTATTCAAGTGATGCTGTGCGCAAATATTTTTAAACTCAAAAATAATTAAACTTCGTTCGCAAAGTGCAAATGAATGAGTTTATTTACTGCGGAGAATTTAGAAATAGCGAGCGTCTGAGTTGCGAAATTAAATTCGCGAAGAAAGTTGTGTGGCGAAAGTTTTTTTTTGGTCGCGTGTATCGCGTGTGGATGACAGGTGAAAAATATTGACAGGCGATTGATTATGTTTGTCGCAAAGAAGCCAACAATCGTTTGCGCCATTTTCTCTGCGATCGTCGAGATTTTAGCTTTTATTGTTTGCACTTATTGTGAAGCGCAATTACTCGAGTTTTACAAGAAATTTCGCTTTTCAAATCATTAACACGTACGATTTATCACTGGACACAATCGTAACGTTTTTCTTTTTTCATGTGTCGGGTGTGACAAACGCAAGCTTAGCGCTTTTTGAATTATAGCACAATCAAACTTGTGATCAATTTCAAACTTGATTTTGTCGAGTGAAAAAGCCGAGAGCGGAGTATACAGTTTTCGGTGAATTGAAAAATCAATTGTTATTCGATTTGAGCGAATTTTCTCTCTTATGTGATTTACTATTTTCTCGAAAACAGTTAAGAAACAATAAGAAACAATCGCAGGACACATTGTTCGAACGCTGTCTGCCAAAATTTCTTTTGTACTTTCACAATAATCACCGCTGTTCAGCGCGTCGTCCAGCAATCGCTCAATTCACTTTTCGCCTTAAGAGTTCGTCGCCGCTTTTAAAATTGGGAAAAAATTCATTTTATTGCCCGAGAAGCGAAAGGAATTAGAAACTTTTTTTAACGAGATTTTCACGCTTTCAAATTCAAAATAAGAAAGAAGCGCATTACGAATTTGGAAAATGACGCTCCATTTTCGCTCCCGAAGCCGCAATCGGCGCAAACACTCGAAATTAATGAGCGTAAATCATAACGACTTTCGGTGTTTCTTTTTGAAGATTGAGAGAGAGCCAGAGAGAGAGAGAGCGAGAAAGCGAAGTGAAAGGTGTTTGAAGATGAAAGAGAGAAAAGAAAAGAGCGAAAACGACGACGAAGTGCATGGTGAAGAAAATGAGCTTTTCATTGAACACAAAGATTGAAGGCGAATTTTGGAAAAAAAGGAAACAAAACTACACGCAAACCAAGCCCACCTTAGCTTTAATGACGGCGCTGTGGAACGCTTCTCGTGAATGGGTTGCGAGCATCGCTCTTTGAGTTTGTCAAGATTTACGAAATGAAGAAGAAAACAGATGAGATGAGTGGAAAAAAAGCTGCGAATACTATTGAACATTTTCTTTTTAAATTCGTGCAAATCATTTACACGAGGAAAAAGCTGCTCGCTCTCCCTTATCCAACTTGCAATTCGATTCCAATTAAATTTGCGCTTCTTTTCGGCTGCGCTGGCGAACAGAGAAAAGAAAAAAAGTTTGTGGCTCTTTGTTGCAGTTAAGAGAATAAGTGAACAAATCTCATTCTCAGGCCTTTTTTCCTTCGTCTATTCGCTCGTTTGTTTTTTCGCTCGCACTCACGTTTATTTTGCCAATTGCCCGCGAATAGATTATATTTCGCTCGCTTGTTATGCGCTCCGTATGTGCACATCTCGCTTTTGCTTTCGCGCCCGCCTTATCGAATATGTTGCGTATGTTTTTTTCGACAACTACTAATCTTATTTATATCCCTGCAATATTCATTCAAGTATAGAAGAGAAACAAGCCTCTCGCTCTCGCTCTCACTCTCTTCTCGTTCAGCTTTTCAGTGAGAGTAAACAATTTTTGGAAACGCAGCGAGCCAAAAAAAAAGTTAAACTTTGGTAACTTTATATCGATGCATAACTTTACGATATCGAAATGCGATTCGCATTTGAACAAACATTTTCTAAATAAACCAAATTTTTAAAAAACTTCTCAGCGTTTTAATAATTGAAAAAACGTTTTACGCGTCGCACGAAATAAGCCATTTCAGCTCACTCTCTCACTCCGCTCTCTCTGTCGCTCTCTATCTTTTCTCCGTTAACGATTGACTTAAAACTGGATTAAACTTTTAAGATTATATACGAATTTTCTTTCTCCCTTTTTGCCGCTATTTAAAAAGTGACGAAAAATCAAAAAACTTTGAGCTCCGCTTTTATCAGCTTACGATATTAAAAAATCGCATGATTTAAAGTGACACTCTTTCTAAATACTCGAGAAAAAAAGAGTGGAAAACGACGGAAATTAAAAAAGTTTCTCTTTTTTAAAATCGTAGCGAAAGAAGAGTTGAGTTTTGCGCTCACAAATTGATGGTTTGAAAAAAAAAGCGAAAACGATGAAATGCCCGAAAAGCAACGACAACATTCACTCTTTGTTCCTCGTCGAAACACAGCACATCGCATTCACGAAACGGATTTGCGTTCTAATCACCCTATTGTCCACAGCGTTATGCACTCGACTAAGTGGTAAGTTACTTCTGCATCTATTCACTTAAACATTTATGCATCTTTATGCAATTCACAGAAAGCACACTGCAAAAATCACTTTTTATACGCTAGTTGAGCGATTCGGCATTGAGCAAAACGCTTATTTTAACAAACGTCTCATAACATTTAAATCAAACGCGAGTTTTTCCGCTGCCTACACAAACACATTATGATTTGCGCTAATTTACTTAGCTTAATTATTTGAGAAATTGTGTAAATCATTCGACGTGATTTCTTTGCTTGTGCTTAGCTTAGAGTATCGAGCGAAAACAAGCTGAAGCTAGTTATTGTTATCACTCTTTATTTGCTTTCCATAAGATCATTGCGAATATTCTCTCGATACGACGAGTTCTCTCAAACGCCCACAATTATGCATTTAATCATTTACGCGTTTTCGAGCTGCTCGAAAGTTTGCTTGAAATGAAACAACAAACAAACATTTCAATTTTCAACGTTATCTCATCTCTTCATAATAATTTCAATCGAATTCGCAAACACCCGAAAATGTTTCGTGCGACAGCTTGCGTTTTTTGAATACACGACCCATTTAATAGAGATTTTGACTACTTTATTAAATTAAAATTTCGCTTTCTGTCATTTCACTCACTCGTTCTAAATAATGATAATAATATGTTAAATGCTCAAACAGTTTCGCGAAACGCAATAATCAAACTTCGTTGCGAAAAGAGGCTAAGAATCATCCAGACAAGAGATTTTGAGTTAAAATTTCAAGTCGATTCTCCGACTTAATACCATTCTTTGGCTTCACTTTTAAACCCTTTTCACAATATCAATTTTTTTAAGTGCGTTGTTAACCGCAAAATACAAATTAAGGTAAATTGATTTACGGCTATAATTGAATTGCCTTGTTAAGTGACAGTGAAATAAATTTCCAAACTTATTTTCGATGCGTTTTAATCGCTTGTTGCAAATAATAATAACGATTTAAAGCATTCATAAATTCTTATAAATTAATTTTAATTTGACAGCTCATAAAACGCGATGCTCATCAATTTTTTAGGAAGAAGCACGAAAATGTGCACTCGTACAAACTTTCGCAATAGATCAAGTTCGTGAGCATTCACCTCTTGTTTGAAGTTTAAAATTTACGCGAGTAGAGAGAGAGAGAGAAAAAAAAATTCGCAAAAGGCCAAAGATATTTCGATAGTTTGATTGCAAGTGTAAAAGGATTACGAACAAGAAAATCAATAATTCATATAAGTGAAGGTAACATGCCGAAATTTTTTTCGCCTGCCACTAAAAAAGAACGCACAAGGAAAATACGATTTATTCGCAGTGCTTGCCTTCGGACCTTTATGCATTAAACATTCGCTAGCGAACTGATACGTCGCTGTAGTGCATCTCTTCTTTCTGCTTACCGTTCGTTGAATTTGTGAATAAATTTTCAGTTTTCACTCTTCTTGCTTTCTTCACCTAAGCCTTTTTCTCGATAACAATCATTTCTTCGAATTTGTAAACATTTTTCTCCGCGCTTTTATTAGCAAGTTGATAGAATCGAACCATTTTCACTCGAAAACATGTTGAATCTATATTATGCATTTAGATTTGAAATTAAAATTCCAAAACACTAAAATATTTCGCGAATCGTTGGATATTGAGATCGCAAAATTCTTGAAAATTTTCATCAATTTAAAAATCTAAATTTTTTAAAAAATTTTGCATTCCATAGCGATTAGCTTTTTGCACTTCAAACGCGTCTACTTTATTCAACAATATTTATGTCTTATGGCGAAACGGATCTTATCATTTCGCTGACAAATGGCCATTTATTATTTGCAAAAGTATATCGATATCACTTCTTCATTTTTTTTTTCTATCCCACCAAAACGGCGAATAAATTGTGACAATTACATTTTCAATCATGCTTCAACTCATCACTTTTTTTTAATCACAAACTCATTTTCTTTAATAGCACAAAATTGAGTTTTACAAAATTGAAAAAAAAAAGATTTTACGATCGATTTTAATAGTTTTAGGATCGTCTTAAATTGTTCACAAACTTCTGCAACTAAAAAAATTGAACTCTGCGTTTGACATGAAGTAAATGGTTTTATAGTTTACTAATTAAAAAAAGTTTGGTTTGAATGACCCACTTCTCTTTTGAAGCTATATCATCATCGCTTTTGAATCCGTTGAAGAATTGATTTAAATGAATATTTATTCTAGACAAATAATAGAACCATTTTTCAATTTAATTTTCTGCATTTTTTATTTACTTTGAAAACTTTTCAAGAACTTCGCCTAAGTTTCAGCATTAAAAGTTTATTGTTGACTACAACAATAATAATAACAAAAACAGAAACTCGAACTCTAATAAGAAGTAGTGTTCGTGTTGCGTAGCAGAATTTGCCAAAGCGTGTGCTTCTCTTGAATTATGTTATAATTGATTTCGAGATCAGAATTTCTTTTCAAAGACAAGCCTTCAGATTTGGTTGAATAAATATTTGATGCAGCTTTAAGTCGCGTAGTAATTGCCAAGTGATTCGAAATATTTTTACTCAATTAAATGATTTACTGAAGCTAAATTTTTAAAAAATTATTTTCACTCGACTTTTCAAAGAGTAGAAACATGTATTACGCTAAGAATTAGCTTAAGACGATTTTGATCTTTTCTCTGATTCAATCAATTTTAAGAGTAAAGATGATGTTTAAACATCATTCGATCAAAAGACGAAATGCTAAATGAAAACAGATCCAATTTCTTGAAAAAGCCTTTTTTCAGTATTCTCTCCGATCAACTTAATTAGATTTCACTTTGGACAAAACTTAGATAGTTTCATCACGCACAATTTTATCAAATTTCGCTCGGCAACGTACAAAAAAGTTCGCCCTACGGCAATATAGTAGAATGCTAAACATTCGTTTGTTCAACAAGTAGATTTAAAATTTTTTTCACTTCTTGAATTCTCACGATTCTCGTGTGTGAATCGATTTTTTAATTATTTCAAGTGATCTCAATTCAACGATGGAAGTTAAGTTCAGAAAAGAAACAAAAAATCATTTGATTTCTATATTAAATTCTAATCGGTGAACTGCAAAGAATAGAATAGGAAAAAAATCATTTTCAATGAAGCGATTCATTAATTATGTTCTTAATGTGTTTCGTGCGTCAAAATACAGCGTCGATACGTTGAATAAAGCAAAGGCTAGGAAATGGATGTGTAAGAAGAAATTTTTCACGGCACCGATTGTGCACGGGTTTATGTCTGAGAATAATGTAAGCTTTTAGCGAGATCGGAAATGGTAAGAAAATGACTGCCGCTGCATTTCAATGCGAGCGATTGATATTTTACTGATGTATTCAAGCGGTGATAGATTACATTTTGATTTATTGCTGCACCACTGGTATCAGAAGAAAGCAACGGGCTTAATGACCATTCGATGGCTTCCCGAAAGTGATTAAGAATCGCTTTACGAATGCGACAAAGGCAAACAATTGTTTTCGAATGGCTCTTGTCGCTGGTCACAACAGTTGAAAGCGTAAAACCTGTAAAACCATTCTCAACGTACATATGTACCGTTCTCAAATAATGTAAATCTAATTTCGGTGATTATTACGGTCATTTAAATGCTAATCGCAGTTTGTCTTCAAAGGAAATAGTGGGAGCAACAAGCGACAAACATGCTTAGCGAAACAACAACCTACTGTCTCGAACGTAATCTCTGCCATCGAAGGCATTAATTTTTCAAACTTTGCATGCGCTGCAAAGCAGAATATTTCGCTTCGACTGTATACATGTTGACTTAGCAAATTTTAACGTCGATTTTCCTTTTGAGAATTAGAATTTTAAAGTGCATACATTTTTACCTGCTTGCGCTTGAAAAGTAGACGTTTATGATTTTAGCTATTCTCATAAAAAAACTTCTGCGACTACATTTTCATCCGTGTGTATATCCTTTACATCCTTTTCTCTCTCTCATTTACATAATTGACTTCGCATTCACTAATGACAGTTGCATATAGAGGAAGCTGAATTTCATTACTGGTCACTATTTACATCTGTAAATTGATCCCAAACTGTGCACTTTTCTTCCTCCTCGGTTAAAGTAATAACATAATGGTCTTAGCCGGTGCCTATCGAACGAAGCACTCGCTTCTGCCATTATTTCGGCTGTACCATTTCGTTACCACACTCATAAATCGCTCATTTTTTCTTCCGTTTTTACGTGGCTATTATATAATTTCGAAGCGAAAAGCGCTCTTCTTTCGTGAGATTGGAATTGAATTTGAAGCTGAAAAAACAAGTGAAGCTGCTGAAGAGAAGTTGAAATGAGCGAAATTTTTTTCAAAACACATTTTTATTCTTTAAATGTCAAGTTAAACTTTTCACCATTGTTTTCTCTCTCTCTCTCGTCCTGTGTTTTCCTCGCTTTCGTTTCGCCTCGTTATGGTTGCGATGAAATTTTGACAAAAGCGGTATGCTGCCTCTTCAATTTTCTCCTGCGTCGTTTCGTGCGTTCAATTTTTTTTGTTTATAAAAAAAACTTTTCGAACTTTTTTTTTTGCGTAAACAACCTTCTCTTCACCAACATTCAAATCCCCAAAGCACTTTTATTATCTCAAATGCGATGATGAAAATCTTTTTTACAATATTTCCTTCCTTTCTTAAATAAGACTCTTTCGACAACAACAACAGCGGTTATTGTTGTTACATTTCGGAACCATTTTCAAAACCATTTGCGATTCGACGACCCACACCCATTCAGTGACATCTATCTAGTGGCAGCTTGACAACAATTTTGTCCAATCACTCATTTTGGCTTGATTAAATAGACTCTTAAACACAGTTTCAATGTTTATTCTGTTTAATGTAAATTTGTGGGTAACGCGAAAAGAGCGAAGAACTCGAACTTTATAAATTATCCTCTCAATTGATGAGACGTTTTTTCTCTTTTCGAAGTTAGCGCGTATTTTTAACCACATTTCGAAGTTAGTTTTCAAACTTGATTAATTACAAAGGAAATTAGCGTATTTACAATGAATTTCGCTAGCTTTCGAGTCGATCGCGGGTGATTTAAATTTTTGAAATACTTGTTGCGGTTTGAAGCAAAGAGAAAATCGTTTCTTCCGAAGGAAAAAAAAATTGTGTGCAATCTGGTAAATTAATGGAGGAGAAAAGTTTATTTTTGACTGTTCGCAAGACGAAAATTATTTCGGTGAAAAGTAGACGTTGTTATGAAAAGAACCTTTTCAAAAAAAAGTTTAGCATAATTTGGTATACGAACAAAAGCGCGCCGCAATATGAGGTCAATCTTGTAAAATGTATTGTAAAAAACTGAATCTCAACTTCTTTACTCTTTGAAAGGCGCTTTTTTCACGGCGATAAAAAAACCAAAATGTGAATGCATCAATTGTGTCCACCATTAAAAATTGAGCGATGAAAGAAAGGTAAAAATGCTTGTCGACACTGAAAACATTCGCTTCTTTTGACTTTACTCTCGGTTCTTTTCTTTTGTCGAAATAAAGCGAGAAAATAGTGAAATATAAAAAGCGAACAAAACGTGTGAGAAGAAAAAGAGCGACGAGAAGAAATAATATTTGCTGCAAGGCAGTTATGTTTTCTTAAATCAAGATTTATTACTTGCGAGATTTAAAGGATAGGACAGCAATAAAGACATTAATGCTCTCGAAAGCAATATATACACAGAGTATCTTCTCTCATCCTGCGCCGCTATGAACGCATACGAACATTGTGCGCGCTATACGCTTTCACTTTGCCACTTCGCCTCGTTTTGTGCTTTGGTAATGATTTTCATCTAGCTTCAAAATTATGAGCTTAATGTCCATAGTACATACACGCACACATTAGCCATATTCGCGCTTCGACGCAACGAGTGTTGAAACAAGAGTGTGTAAGAGAGTGCAATTGTGTCCTATTTTATTAAATTTAGCCGAAAAAATTAGATCGAGTTTCATGCTACAACTGTGTATTCATTGCTCGCGTCAAATGGCATTACTTTTGCGGATAGCGAAGAAAACAAAATATTGTAAATAAACACGAAACAGATGGGCACAGCAAGGTAATGGATGAGAATTGCTTTCATCCGATGTGTGTTCTGCTTATGTAATGCTCGCGGGCGAAGCATCTTCTTTCTCGATCCATTTACTTTCAACGTACACTTGTTTATCCAATCGCCATTAATGTCTCTCTGTTTTATTCATTATCATTATCTTCTCGGCGAAATAAGAATTTATTCTCGAACTGCGTTCTCTTTTTCAAACGCAACTTCCAGTTTTACATAATTTCCAATCATACATACACATTACACATATTCGCGCGTTTTACATTGAAAGCTGTAGCTTCGCATTTTCATTTTTGAAAACGAACGAAAAATTAATTTCACATCATTCTCAGTGAAAGCTTTGATCGATTACAGCACTCCGAAAACGATCAATTCGAGTTTTAAAGAATGATTTTCGATCAAAATTAAACGAATTGAACTGTTCAGCGAGGTTCAAAAACGTAATTTAATTTTACTCTCTCCACTTTAATATGTTGGCGAATTGTTTGTTCGCATCCACGCTTTCAATGTTAAACCACTTAAAAATGCAAATTTGTGGAGTGTAGAGTCAATATGTATTCCGTGCAACATTTTAGATCAGTTGATCAAGATTCCGAGGATTCCGAGCTGCTAGTAAAGTAAAATATGCAAAAACATCGAAATGCTTCAATAATTTCAATTGAACTAGAGTTTACCTTCACTGAACGTGAGCAATGTACGAATTAATTAACGTTCACCGTGACAAAATAGAGCCGCGCTTTGGTGAGACATATTCTGGCAAGATACATCGCTTTTTAGAGTTTAAATCTCGCAAAATGTTAAACTCGAACAGATAATTTTTTTGAAACGACGCTCAAATTTTCACTTTCATTCATTTTTTTCTTTTCCATTTGATCATTTTAAATGATTAAACGCTATTATCTTTTGTCTCGCGAAAGCCATAAAACACCAATTCTCAAAGAGATGTTACATTGAAAATTAAACTCAACGTTTTTCATTTACAGCTTTATTGATACGTGCAAAAAAGCCCAGCCCACGCAAATATTGACTTTGAATGCGAGCCATTTGTACACACACACCAACAATACGCTTAATTCAGATGAAAACATTTTCATATTTCAATCACGTCCTCAGAATTCAATAATGTTTCGCGAAGTTTTTATATTCGCGAAATCATTCGTTTTCAAATATATTTTCAATATATTTCTATCAAATTCGAATTATGCGACATTCAATTATTGATATTTTAATACCTTTTCACGAGAAAAATCGATCGAACCCGCTGCATTCATTTTTCTTTCGCTTTTTTTCTCAAACCATAAAAACGAGAAACACGAAGCTAAATGCAATGTATTTGCTCTTGTTTGTCATTTGTCGTAATGAATGCAATTTGCCAAAGGTCTAAAAATGTAGTATAAAATAGGAAATATAGAAAAAAAAATTTTTGTGATTGTCTGGCATAAAATATCACTGCAAAGCGTTTAGATGAAAAACACGCATCGATTTTGCAATAATAAAAGTCCGGTGCTACTCGCGAAACGGCTCGAGCACAGCCTGAGAGAGCGCTGAGTATCGTAAAACTCTCTCTCGCTCTCTCTCTGTAATTTAAATAATGCAGCCAAAAAATCTTTTCTTTAAATAAAACATGAGATTTTTTTTCTAGTTGCGCCTACAACTAAAACATGAGATTTCTTCTAAAAACATTGCGAATTTTTTAAATTTATTCGTTTCATTCGCTATTATTTCATAATATGGCTGGCGTCGAAATACAATCAAGCGAATGAATGTCAAAAACTTTTTTGTCAATCGAAATAATGTTTTAAATTCTATGAATATGTTAAATTCTGCAAAGAACACAACAGAATAGAGAGTCGCAATCGAAAAAGTTCGCTTTCGGTTTGTTCTAAATTAAAAATTAAATCTCAATCACTTTCTCTAGCGAATCATATGTTCAAAATCAATGAAACATTGAAAACAGCCTTCATCAAATTTTAAAAAGTGTCTTTGAATCCTACTGCAATCATCCTACTCAATATTGCAAATTAATATTAGAATATCACAAATTAACTTGCGACTTGAAATTATAAATTAAAAAATATTTGCAAAAAAACGAATTTTTGCATTGAAAACTGTTTGAAAAATGGAAATGCTTAAGATATGAGGTTAGGATTGTTAATGCAAAGTTTGTTTATTTTGTTTGTTTGTTTG
The DNA here is from genome assembly GCA_003675995.1 of Dinothrombium tinctorium. Classification (NCBI taxonomy): domain Eukaryota; kingdom Metazoa; phylum Arthropoda; class Arachnida; order Trombidiformes; family Trombidiidae; genus Dinothrombium; species Dinothrombium tinctorium. Next base: position 13,646 of record NCKU01000124.1, on the reverse strand, counting down.
TTTGTTTTGCGACTATTTTAAGAGTTGTAACTTTTTTTTATTTATTTTATAGCGTCCTTCGGCTTTCTGTAAATATTATAATGTGATGAGAAACAAGAGCATTCATACAGAAAAATTTTGCGATTGAGAAATAGGAAGAAATTAAATGAAATACGAACAAATTTGAAATTTGATTAATTCAATGAAAAAGTAACTTTGAAAGTGTAAAAAATATTTTTAGAATATAATTATTTCCACTTTATCGTTTATCTAACATTACCTTCAGCGGCTTGAATTTTGTCGTTTTGTTTCAATGAAAGATTCAAATTTTATCTTCAATTCTGAAGCGAACGAACATTTGTATTTCGCGCTGTTTGTTTCATCAAACTTCAAGAGTAAAAAATAATTTCGATTAATTGAAAATTTTCGTTTGAAGTGTTTCTACCATTCAAAATCTCTTTAGAAATTATCGTCTTACAGTTGAATTTTGATAATTTTTAAGCATAATTTATGATTTCAATAATTGAAATGCCAATCAAAAATTGAACAAAACTTTCAGCATCATTGAGTTTGTTTGCTTAATTCGCTTGACATTTATTTGAAGCAATTTTTAATAAAGCATTCAGCGAATAATTTTTTTTGCTTTGCAATGTAGAAAATTTGTTTGCGATTTTTGTACTAGCCAAAAGTCGAATGTAATGCGTTAATAATCGCTCGATTTTCACCTTTTCGTATGCCCGAATGAATCTTATCGCGACAGCTGCCGCAATCGCTTTTAACAACTTTTCATCTAGCGCTGGAAATAAGCAATTGCATCAAAAAAATATTCTCAAAGCAATTCTTGAATAAATGAGAACGAGAAAGCATCGTCGAAAATAGGAATTTTAAATATGCTTCGTGAAATAATCGTCTTATTAAGCGAAGAAAAAACAAATGATGACATGGAAATGGTGTTACATCTTTTTTTCTATTCAATGTGCAATAGGAAAAAAAAATTGTTAGTGACTTGCTTTTAGCAATTAAAACGCATTTACGTGAGAAACATGAATTAGATGCGATCGATTATGCGTCGGAATAAAAATGAATAGAAACAAAAATAGCATTCGGACAACAGTTCGGAAATAGGCTAAAATGCAAGATTTAAAAGCATTTAAATGTTTTCGTTTAATTTATACCACTTCTTGAAAATGAATGGAGAACGGTTGCGTTTCCATAGATCTGTTTTGTGTATTTATTTTATTTTGCTTTGCCTCTCTTTTTTTTGTAAACGGGTGTTGAGAATACTGATAGTTGACGGTAACGCATTAACATCGACTGTTACAAATGCGTTCAATGTTTTCTTGCACTTAACTCCGAAAATTTGCTTTTTTTCTGGTCCAAATGTTTGCTTTAATTAGAGACGATTGCGTCAACAATGCGCTCTTAAAACAAATAAATGCGTTTTCTCAATCAGCAAATTCTTTAGGATTTAACGCAAACAAACGTTACCTTTTCTCTTCAATAATTACTGCGTTTACCTTTTGGATCGATACATTTTTAATTAACTTTAGACTAGATTAAAGCGTAATCATTCGCTTAGCGATAATTTACTTAGTTCGAAATAAAGCGATGAAATTGATGAAATTCGCAGAATGCAGGTTTTGCAAATTATAATATAATCAAGTTTGATATTAACGCGATAGTTTCAAATAAAGTTTTCATAAGCTAAAAGAAGCTCAAAAATTAACCTTCGCTTTTGTTCAGCCGGAGCCACACTCTTTTCGAGAATTTTAAATTGCGCTCAAATATTTTTTTTCGCACAAAAGTATCAAGCGCAAATATTGTCGTGGTGATTAAAATTTTTTTATATCAACAACAGCTTAAAATTGCATCATCAGCGCGCTCGCTTTTTTTTTGCATTTTGATAAGTTAATGCGCGAAGAAAGAGTTTAATCTAGTTTGAAAACAAAAAAAGAATTTCAACAAAGGTGACGTTGACAAATTTTCGCTCGCCAAAAAGTTGAGGCAATCATGAAGTAAACGGATCAATAGAACAAATCTCGCTGATCTATCCAATCAACGATAATCAAGCTAAAAGCGTTGATAAAACTCATCATTTTTATTTGAGCAAGCTAATAATCGAAAAGTACAAAAAACAGGCGAAAATCTGGCCGTAAAACTAATTATGAATATTTATACCTACAGAGTTGCCAAAATATCAAACAACGACCACTTGCGAAGGAAGTCAATTGAGGATTGAATGCAATGAAGGAACGCATATCAATTTAATTCGCGCCAATTTTGGTCGATTCAGTATAAACGTTTGTAATGAACATGGCATTCCGGACTGGAGCGTTGATTGCATGTCTCAGCTTTCATTTCGTGTTCTGGAAGAAAGGTATGGATTGTATTTTGCTCATTAGCCGTCGAAGTTAGCCGTAATCCCATTACACTACACTCAAAGCACTTGTTCTTCCCTTTTTTTCTCGCTCAATATTATCAAGTGTTTTACGCGCAGCTATTTACATCCATACACAAATACGCACTTTAATTAATTCGTTAATTTTTTTTGTTTTGTTTTTGTTTCGTTCGTTTCCGCTTACCGAGATTAATCAACTAATTGCGATTTCATTATCGAAATGTTGCAGCAAGGCAATCGAGACAAAGCGTAATTGCGATACCCTTAAAAAAGTTCGCCCATGGCTTAAATAATTTATGCTGCACTGTGCTTCGAAATAAATTTGTAGCGAAAAATTTGTAAACGAAACCAGAGTTCAATAAAGTGCTACGTTCAGTGAAGCGTACGCTTCGACTTGAAAGTAGTCTGAAAATTTTTGCTCGAAAATGGGTGTTAAAAAAAAATTTTCACTTGACTAACGAAAATGCTATGATTGCATTATACAAACGTTGCAGAAATCTAATTCGACGTTGCAGAGAAATAACTTTAAGTGTGTCTTCATATCGATTTGCAGCTTAAAACGTTTCTTTTTCTCACTATGTTTCACTTTAAATGCAAAACTTGTGTTTTTCTTTTTTCAATTAAATTTATCGACATTTAAAGTATACGAAAAATAGCGAGGAGCGCGCGCCGCGCCGAGCGAAGTATCGTTTCGCTTCTTTTTCTAAATGGGTGTGCAAGAGTTTATTTTCACTCGCGAGTTTAAAGAGCGTTAAATTATTTCGCTCTTAATTTGTCGCGAATGTTTAAAATTCCGAATCGAAAATAAATCTAAATAATTAATTATGGAATCGCAGTGAAATCAAGCGCTCGATTCGCTGCTAAGTTCAAAATGAAAATGGAAATCGCTTTCATCTATTTACATAAGTTTTTGATTTGCATAAAATTTCTTTTCAAAAAAAAATGTGTCTATCTTCGCCGCGAGTTTGATTGGCAACCTATATTCAGCTTTTTTGAATTATTTCGTACCGATCGCATATTAAATTCAACATTAAAATTTTATTTCACCTCGCGGAACTTAGCGAGATTATTTGTGTAGCGGCTCAAAAATAGTTCAAGTGTGTTGAAAAATGAGAAGTTCGAAGTAAAAATGTAATAACTCAATTGTTAAGCCATTTTTAGCGGGATTAAAAAAGTTGATACTTTTTCAAATTTAATTTCAAATCGTGCTTCGTATTAATGCATGCGAGCTTTATGTGTGTATATAGCGATAATAAGCGATTCGTGAAAAAATAAATGATGCATAATAAGCTTAAAGTTTATGAAAGTTATGTGGGCTTTTTTAAAAAGCTTATTGCATAGTATTTGCATGCAGTTAAATATGCGATATTGATGTTAATCACGCTTATTCTTGCTGTTTGCAATACAGGCGAAAGTGGCGTTTTTCAAATATTTATTTCCACTCGGCACAAAAGTCGGTCTAAATTGAATTTTTGCATCTCTCTCGCACGCTGCACTAGTATGCATTCAACTTCGCGCACTTTGTATTCAGCGTGTGTGTATGTTGAAACAAATAAGACTGATAAATTTGATGCACAAGGATTTTGAAAGCTGTGAAACGTATAATGTTACACCATTGTGAACAATATGTACCACATTTTCTTGTTACAAATGGTGCGTTTAAAATTCAAGAATTTTCACGAAAAGCGCTTAAGAGAGTAAAGAAGTGTGAAAAAAAGTCGTGAAAAAATTTGAGAAAGCAAGCGATGCTTAAAGCATATATTCGAGTCAATGTAGAAAATTTGTTTCTTCTGCTCACTTTATATATAAAAGGCTATGAATTTCTGTGAAATTCTTTGGATATGAAAAAAAAAGTTTCGTGCAATATTTTATTTCGAATCGAATAATATTTCATATTTAAAATCACAATATACTTCATCTTTTCTTTCGCATGGCATATAAAATTGAATATTTTCAAATGCCAAACAAGAAAGCAACGAAAGCAACATCGTGAATGTGATGCGCCTACTTTTCAAGTTAAATTTTGCTCTTCAATTACATTGCGATTCCACTACTCGTAGCTCTACTTTTAAATCTAATAAACCGAAGATGAAATCAAGAGTAAAGGTAGCGAAGTATAAAAAAGATGAAAGGTAGAGTGTAATTAAAGAAAGAGAAATTTTTCTTATTGAATTGGTAAATAAGTGGAAATTAACTTTTCGACAGAACGATAAAAGTTTTTCAATTAAAGCGAGACATTGTTACTTAATACCGTATATGTGCGCTCCACGCTTTTTCTATTTCTCTAAATCAATTTAAGCTTCCTTTCAATCTTTTACTCAAACTAGATTCACCGATTGCTGTTTTTCTTCAGCTTTCTTCTCTCCTCTCCTCTTTTTTCATCAGCTTTCTCCGCACTTTCTTCTCTTCATTCTTCTCCATTCTCCGCTTCTTCAGGCGGCGATCACCAAAAAGTGCTTTTCTAAACGAAATGAAAACAGTGATTTTTAACTTCACTGCGTGCACCTTCATACATGAGTAAATAAGAAACTAGTATCACTCGAGTTTAGCTTAAAGCTTGCTTCATTCAATTTTATATATATTTTTCTCTTTTTCAATTTTATACACAGTTTTCTCTTTGAACGACACTCATAATATATTTTTGATCTTATTTTCGAGCGACACTTTAAATATCTTTTGCTTGCGAACAACCCTTAAATAAGCAGCGCTTCATCATTTTTCTTTTCCATACTCTTTATGCACTACTCTATTCGCTTAAAAAAGGACTTCACTTTACTTTAACATCATTTTCACTTCATTTCAACATGAACACGCTGTACCATATTGTCTCTAGCCTTTTCATTCAAACGAAGTGATTTGTTTGCTTAAATCTTTAATTTATGCGCTTAAAATTGAGCGCTTCGATGAAAGTTTTTGTATTTGGCTATCTCTACTCTCAAAAAATGTCCACACTCACAATTCTATTCACTTCACTAAACTCTATCGCAATTCAATTAAGCTCTTAACCGAATAGCTGAACAAAAAAAAATTAATTTTATTCCGTTTTTAATTTTTATTCGCTCAAAACCTTTATGTTCTCTTTCTTTCTTTTTTGTGCATTCTTTAAGCATAATGAACGCTTAAATATATTCAATTTAAAAAGATTATGCTTAATGAATATTTTATTTTGATTTTTTTTCTTTCCACTTAGTTGTGGAAGAAAGCGTAATTGCTCAGTGACAGCGTCGAGCGAGTACTTCGGTGATCCTTGTCCGGGCACGCATAAATATTTAGAAGTACATTATCAATGCTTACCAGGTTAGTATATTTCGCTTGTCTAGCTACGTATCCAACGCTTGTCATTTGTAATTGAAGAAGTAAATAGAAGCAGGAGATAAAATGTTAAAATTTCAAAGTGAAGTAACCTCATTCAATGACATGCTTTAAAAAACAGATACCCCGAGAAGACGGCCGCCTGGAACAACGAAAATAGTTAAGCTCCACACTCCACCTCCCATTGTTATACCGGAGAGAGGTGAGAGTAAAGCTTCAAAAAATTCAAAAGCTCCCGTAGAAAACAATAAAAACCAAAGCTCAGACACAAAGGCGGTCGAGAATAATGACCCACGAGCGAAACCAGGCATCGTTGTCAGCGATGACGAGAGAAGCGATGCAAAAAGTTCGACACTTGTTATAAGCGTCTCGACAAGCACCTTAATGCCACCGATTGAGTTTAAAAATGAAAAGAATGATATTTTCGTTCGACACCCTCATCCGAGATTGCCGAAAAACAAAGAACAGCAAGAAAAGAACGGCAATACTGTTTCTGCGAAAGGAATTTCAGCCTCAAATGATACAATTTCCGAACATTTTCCGAGCACAAAAGTAATTTCCGCGTCCACGGAAATGAGTTCAACTCAAAGCCCGTCAACTTCGGCATTTGCGTTAGATAATCGAACGAACTGTGAAGCTAGAGAATCGCGTAATCTTTTTTGGGAATGGACACCAGTTGAAACTACAATCATGCAGCCATGTCCATCAGATAGCAAAGGTGTAGCGAAGTGGCATTGCACTTTGCAATCATCTCAGCCGCAATGGTTTCCGAAAGAAGCTGATTTAAGTAATTGCGAATCGCATTGGGTTTTGTTGTTAGACGAAAAGATCAGAGAAGATGAAACGAAAGTAGGAATATTCGTGAATGAATTAGCCGAAAAGACAAAGGTTAAAACCATGTACGGAAAGGACATCGAACGAGTCACTTACATTCTAAGCTATCTCATCAATCGAATGGAAGCCGCCATCGAAGAGATTGAAAACTACCAAATGAGAAATCAGGTCGTCAAGGAAATTCTTAATGTAAGTGTTCGAGTGAACATCGAATTTGCTAACTTAAAATTTACAACAGGCAACGCAAGACATTTGCAATAATCTTTTGGAAGATTCAAAGCACAATTCGTGGCTTGATTTGAATCAAACACAAAGAGCAGTAGTTGCAACACATTTGAGTGAAGAGCTCGAAAAAACCGCTGAACTACTGTCGAAGACAAATACAGCAAATAGTAACTATAGTCGAAAACAAAGCAACATCTGTACGTATTAAAATCGATAGCAAATATTTCAAGCTTAGAATTACCTTTTTGCATTTAGACCTCGCCGTATATACGAGGATTTCGAAAGACATTCACGAGGGAATGGAATTACCGATACTATCGAACTATAACGAGGAGCCAAGTTCAAGCAAAAACAATTCCGAAATGGACTACTTGCTTTCATCGAATAAAGTTTACTTCCCACTGCAAACGTTGCGGCGATCAGAGAAAGAGTCTGTTGTTCGCATTTCATTCATTTCGTACAGCAAACTTGGTCTCTTTCTCGGCTCTAATGTTCAAGAAGCTGACGATTTGTTTCCTGGTGAAGAAAACGTTACTACGATTATCAACAGTAACGTAATTGGTTTGATGCTCAATGACAAAGACAGTTTTCCTACCAATGCCAAAGTGAGATTCACTTTGCACCATTTGGTGAAGACAAATGTCGCCAATTCAAAATGCGTATTTTGGAAAGCAGGCGAATTCAAGTGGTCATCTTATGGTTGTGAAGTGATTGCTTGGAACCAGACGCACACTACATGTGAATGCAACCATTTGACTAATTTCGCTGTCCTAATGCAAGTGCGAGATATAAAAATATCTGCAGCGAACGAAGCTGCTTTACGAATCATTACTTACATTGGCTGCTCTGTTTCAATTATCTGCCTCGCACTCACTCTGCTCATTTTCATTCTCTGCAAGTAAGTCGATTCTGTTTTCCTTTCTTCGAATCTAGTCTCTCATTTTTCTTTTGCTTTACCTTCGCTTTTCGCCAGGAGTCTGAAAGGAGATCGAATTGCTATCCATACAAATCTATGTTTTTGTCTACTTATTGGTGAATTGGTATTCATTTTCGGCATAAGTCAAACAGAAACCGTAATTTTGTGTCGAATTGTTGCACTTATTTTACATTACATATTTTTGTCGGCATTTCTGTGGATGTTTTTCGAAGGTTTTCAGTTATATGTAATGTTGATTGAAGTTTTTGAATCGGAAAAGCCTCGACTTCCAATGTATTACTTCTTTTCGTACGGCATACCATTGGTTATTGTTGCCATTTGCTTCTCGTCTGATCCATACTCGTATGGCACATTGAGACACTGTTGGCTTCGCACCGACAATTACTTCGTACTCAGTTTCGTCGGTCCTGTTGTCGCTATTTTGATGGCGAATTTAGTGTTTCTAAGCTTAGCGTTGTGCGTTATATGGAAGCACATCTCAACTTCGGTCATTTCTGTGACGAAGCCAAACAAAGATGAAAACAAAATTAAGAGCATTCGGTGAGTAGCAACCAAAAAATTGAATCAACATCCGATAGCTTACGATCTCTTTTGCATGCTTTTTACTAATTTTAAATCAATTTATTCGTTGGTTTTTTGGTTTGCGCACATTTTCGGTTTTACTTTTAATTGGTTTTATGGTTCACTTTATTAGGCGAGAGGTTATTTTGATTGCACGACGTAAACAGTATCTGTAAGCATCCTAATTTGCACCTACTTAGCACAATTTAGCATTTGTTTAAATCGCTTTTCTTTTTGTTAAATTTGTTGAGTCCACTTCCACAGTTTCTGTTATTTGATTTCATATTCAAAAGCATTTAAAAATCAACTCATTCGTAGGTTGTGGCTTAGAGGAGCTTTGGGTCTCGTTTTTCTTCTCGGAATGACGTGGACATTTGGTGTTTTATATCTTAATCAAGAGACAATTGCAATGGCTTATTTGTTCACCATTTTCAACAGTTTTCAAGGATTATTTATTTTCATTTTTCATTGTTTTCAAAACGAAAAAGTTCGCAAAGAATATTCAAAAGTTTTAAATAGTTTGCATTTGAAGACAAATTGCTTTGCTTCATCGAATGAAAATAGTTCTGCATTTGGTAGTTACGAAAAACGCAAGAACGCTAATCAACTTAATTCGACGACAAATTCGAATAATCAGCAAACATCGTCGCAGTCAGAGGAACCGATCATAGCTCCGCATTCAGGATCATCGCTTACACCGACTCTTCGTCGTGTGGCCACTCCATCGGGCGCGAAGCATTTCTTAACTAGCAGAATTGAAGATACTGCCGCTATCCACGACAGTGATTATGGATTTCGCAATGTTTCCGAAGCCGTGCAAAACAAACAAAGACAGAGATGTAAAACGCATTGTGAACCTGTTTTGAAGAATGGACACTTGGAACATCTTTACGAATGTATTGACGATGTTCCGTACACTCCGAAAGTGTTCGCCACAAGTGCCTGCTGCTCGTGCGACAGAGACAATGTAAACGGCAGATCTCAAAATGAAGCTAGTTGCGAATGCGAAAATCAAATGAATTCAAATGCAAACACGAAAGCTTTTCGAGAATTAAAGCTGCCCGCAATTATTTGTGATAATTCGACAGTCATTTCAGCAAAGTCAAGCTGTAACCCTATTGCTTCACCGAAAGCTCGCCAAAAGCATAGAGACGAAGAAAAGCGAAATATGATCGCGAAGCTGAATGGAAGACAAGTGATCACTTCTGCTGTTTGCAATACATCTGCAGACGCATAGTGCTCAATTGGTGTCCGATACTCGAGAATCGACCGATAGCTGCCAATTTCCAATTCGCGTGCAGTCGAATACAGTAAACTGTGATAAATGTTCGAGAATTTATTATCTCAAAGCATGTGCTTTATATATTTTGTAACCGAATTTTGCGTGTTTTCAACACTTTCATTTGTATTTAAAAATGATTGTTAAGCCATTTATTCTAAAAGAAAAACTTGCGTCTAGTGTCATTCGCACACAATAATTTAAATCCAAAATTAAAGCCTTTTTCGCATCCGAATAACAAGTTTTCCGCATGACTATTAAGTTAATTTGTTGCTCTCCGCTGACAAGGTTCTAAAATTACTTTTGGAAAGCGAATGTATTTTGAGATATTACTTCTAAGATAAAAGATGAAAAGAAATCGAGTTGAACGCAGTGATTTTGATCTCAAACAATCCGAAAGGCTTTGATTTTCTTTTTACGAAAGCGATTTTAATGCGAAACACGAAATCAGAGTTTTTGATGCCTAAAAGATGTCGACAACCACAAAATAAAAATTGGGATACAAATTCAAATTTTAAATGTAAAACAAGAAATGGATTTGTTTTTTTTTTTTTGGTCTAACCAATTGTCAAATGGTTTTTAAATTAAATGATTGAAATAATGAAATTATCTTTTGTCTTTTGTACAGTTCATTTTAACCTTTTTCAAATTATTAAAAAAGTTTTAAACTTAAGTGTTGTTCGACATGGTGATTATCCGGCTAATCTCAATGTTATCCAGTGATAACTTATCGTTATTCAATAGTTGGCGTTGTAAATATCTTTCTACTCATGTTTAATTTCAAAAGAGTTTCTCAAAATGGCACACACCGATTTCAGCAAAACTTAGTAGGAAAATTATTTATTAAAAATAATTAATTTACGTTATAGAATACAATCTTTAGAATTGAAGCGGTCGTTGAATATTTTAGGTGAAAAAATATTTTAATATTCATTTTGTTGAAAGCAAATTGCTGAAAGCTCAAAACATCAATCATCATTGGTCGAGCAAAGCTTTAGATAAACTTTTTTTGTTTTAATCCCAGATTATTCATATTTATACAAATTTAGAGAAAAGGAAAAGCATGTATCACCAAACCATTAAGCAATGTCTACCTGCTTGATCATTAATGAGTACAAAATTTATCATTCATTTATTAAAAATTAATAAAAGCAATGAAAAGTAGTCTTAAAGAGAAGAGGAGGAATGAAGATTAAGCTTTCAATTCATTTTCTCGTTTATTTCGTGTTGCGACTTTATAATGACAACACTGCGATAATGTCAAGCGATCTTTGCGGTTTCCGCGGCTTGCCCTGAAAAAGGGTTTAGAGAGTGAACACTTGGCCACCTCGTGGTACTCTCTGGGCAACAGGTTGTCAAAGCCTGGCTATTTAAACAAGTTCAGAGTATTTACTTCCAATTTCTAACTATTTAATTTGAATGAAAAGTATTTCAAAACAACTTAAAGTGAAGCTCAAGATAAGATTTAAAGGTAAATTAAATCAGCTTTCTCAATTGAATACAAAAACAATAATCACAGAGCATATTTATTGAATCATACGTATGAATGCTCTCATTCAATGTTAAAATGTTTAAAAAGCGAAGCTGAATTTCAATGTCAGGTTCAATATTAAGACAATTCAAAGTATTCGTTTTATTATAATTCATATACGATGTACATAATATGTAAACCCGTCTTTAAAAGCTGTTAATTTCCCGTTTTCTTTTGTGGTTTTCAATGTCGTTCAGGTGAAAAGCACTCGTCGTCACGTTAAAGAAAAGATTGTTTTAATGCTCAATGCTTTTCCAACGCAAGAAGAGTTTTCAATATTCTTTAACCGATAGCGAAATGTCGGTTAAAACTTATAAAAAACTGCAAGTGGTGAATTTAACCACCGATTTCGAAAATGCAATCGAAATTGTAAAGGCCGAAATTCCGATACCTGGTCGCAATGAATTATTGATTAAAAATCATTATGTCGGAATAAACGCTTCGGATATAACCGTCACTGGAGGCGCTTTCGGAGAACCACCATTTGACATTGGATTTGAGGTTTTTTCATTTTAATTAAATTGTTGTTTTTAATAAGTGAGCAAATTTTTACTCATTTCTAGAGTCTTGGTGTAGTTGAAAGTGTCGGTGAAAATGTCAATCTCAAGCCGGGACAACCAGTTCTGTATATGGGCACCAAAGCGTATGGAGAATATGTTGTACGTTGAAAACGAAATCAACGTTGATTTCATTTTAAAAAACGATTTTTAATTAAAAGCTCGCGCAAAAGAAACAAGTTTTAGCTGTACCCGAAGTGAAGCCTCAATTTCTCGCTTTACTGATTGCTGGTCTCACAGCTGGCATCGCTTTGGATGAAGTAATTAAACAATTAATTGTGTTATCAATTAAACTTGCTTTTATTCATCGCTAAAGCTCGGACGTCTGAAACAAGGAGAGAAGGTGTTGGTAACTGCGGCCGCAGGTGGAACTGGCCATATGACAGTTCAATGGGCAAAACAGAAAGGATGTTATGTAATTGGCACTTGTTCTTCGCCAGAGAAAGAAGAATTTCTGAAGTCATTGGGATGTGATCGTGTTATCAACTACAGAAAAGAAATAATTGATCAAGTTTTACGAAAAGAATACTCAGTTAAGAGTCACTATGTCGTCGGAAAGCTAATTACTTGTTTCTAATCAGGATGGTATTGACGTAGTTTGGGAAACCATAGGAGGAACAACAGCTGAAATGCTTTTTAAACATTTGGCGACAAGGGGAAGAATGATTATAGTTGGTGGCATAAGTGGCAGTAAACACGATGGAATGCCTCCTTTTCATCCATCTGATTTAAGCGCGGAGGTAATATTCGTTCTCTACCGTAAAGCTCTTTGATGAAAATCTCTTTGTAGTTGTTGTTCAATTCGAAAACTGTTGCCGGCTTTATGTTGCCACAATTTAGTGAAAAATTTGATGAATACTTGAATGCGCTCATTTTGAAATATTTTAAAGGCGAGCTAAAACTCAGAATCGATTGTGGCGAAAAAAGCAGCGACGGACCTTTTCGTGGCTTAAAAGGTATCGCGAAAGCTGTTAAGGTAATTTAAATAAGTTTTACTTTTGCTTAATTTCATTATTACATCTGAATATTAAAGTAAAAATATTTTTTTCAGCATTTACACGATCGGAAAAATATTGGTAAAGTTGTTGTTCGCTTGCAGCAATAATTATTTTCATTTTCAAGTACTATCATTTGATGTAAACTTTTAAGAACTTTTATATCGATTAATAGTTTTGCATAAAGAAAAATAAAACATCAATTCATAATAATTAGAAGTAAAAATTCTTTCTTTTTCGAAACATTGAGAATTATGAACTAAATTAAAATTGTTTTGCCTCAAGAGCACGATTACATAAAAATTTCGTGTAAAAACTCGAGTGCAAATATTTTTCACATTCTTAATAGACAAAGAGCAAAAATAAAGCTAAAAGTGACTATTTTTCTCGAACTTTTTTCAAGAATTTACTGACTTTAAAATGGATAAAAAATAAATTAAAAGAACGCAAAACAGAGTGTAAACATTTATTGAGAAGTTGATGAAAGAGGAAACAGGAGTATAGCTCTCAACAGAATGTTTGGTATCTTATCCTTGGTTTTAAACATATCATACAAAAGATATAATATGGGGAAGAGGATGAGAATGGGAACAAGAATGGAACTGGGAATGAGAATCATGAGAATTATGGCCATTAACTCAACATTAACATGTTACAGTCAAATTGTATTCATTTAATACTTTTGCAGATTCATTTAACAATGGGCGGAGCTACATATGTTTGTTTGCAATAACATTTAATACTTTTGCAGAATGATTTAATAATATCATTAGCATTTTAAGAAACGAAGATTTATCAAGCTTAAACTTAATAGTCAATTTCTAATTTTTGAAGACACAAATGTATATATGACTCCATATGCTTAAAGAAATTGTTGCAATTGTCTGAGGTTATTTTATCTGATGAGGAATGAATGAGATTGTAAAGTTGGTCTTCATCTTTAGGTTTTCCGACTTTCGCCCAATGCTTCCATTGATTAAATAATTCCTCTATTGGATTTAAAAAAGGAGAGTAAGGAGGGAGGAAAACAGCGTTGTG